>OX453273.1:44500117-44540117 GCA_949710005.1 Ricordea florida
CTTTTTCAAAACGTTTACATGTCAAACCTCTTTATTTCTATTTTAGCCTTGATATGTATTATTGTTACACTTATTTTCCTGTTTTACTGCAATGTACTGTACAGGATTTGCTTAAAGCCAATGGTTAAGTACAATACATTGTTGAATTGGGTGCTGGAGATACTGCTATTCCCTGCTGTTATTATTTTGAGAGTATTTTTTATCTTTGCTTGATCCACTTTATAAAGTTTTGTTACACATAAAGCCACAAGTCAAATTCTCACTGGTACAATATTTCTGGCATAAAAAATCAAAGTGTTTTCGTTCAAGTCTAATTACAACATTCCTTCTTGTTTTTCATGGTATTTTGTTCAACCTTGGTACAACCAATAATTTAGTATTAGACTGCGAGTTTCATTCTGCTCCTGTTTACTTGTTGGCTGTTGCTATTATTTTGACCATATCAGCCCTACCATATCTATTTCTTGTAGGCTCATATGTTGTGTCAGTAATGGCACTGGGTGAGAGCTTTGATGCTAACTCTAGACACTTTAAAATTGCCACTGTTTTTTCCCATTTTGTATCTTTGCTTTGGTGTACTGTTAACTTATCCCTGTGCAAAAATGGTTGAATTACACCATCCAGGTTTTGTATTCAGCATGGTGATAAGGCCAAAAAGGTTTGTGAAAACCATCTCAGTAATTGATATAACAGGTAAAGCCCACATATTTACGTTTGCACCATATGGAACTGTGAGAGATTTAAGATCTCAAGTAAATAGCAAATTCAAGATAACAAGTGATCTGTATTGGTTGTGATGTCGTGGCGAGCCAATGCGTGATTGTTTACCTTTGAATGAAATAACTGGAACAGTGATCATGCATGGACGGTTGATTGGAGGTATACAATGCTATTTAAAGGAATGTGAAAATGACGTTGGTTCTCGTAAATTTGATAGTATGATTGGGCAGTATGAAATGAAATGTACCCCTGAGGACATAACATCTGATTTTGAAATTGTCAAGAATCTTAGAGTATGTGATAAACATTATGCCAGTTTACCACCTAGAGGGCACAAGCCTACAAAGGGAAAAAGTTCCTCAAGATCACGCAGTGACGTCCAGCGAGGTATTCTGAAATCAACACCATGTATTGTGACATGCTCACAATGTAACAATAAGGTTTGCCTAACCAGTGATGTTCCCTGCAAGAAACATAACATAATTATTTTTAATAACCAGTTTTTAGTGGCTTGCAACGTTTTGGATGAAATAAATAATAAGACAGATAAATTACACAATGACTTGTATACATGTATAGATCCTTGCAATGGATCTAATATAGACTACATATGTATGTCATGTCAGCCTTTCTTTTTGCAACCCATTAAAATAGAGAATGAATACAAAAAGGCTCAAAACATGTTTCAACAAAAACAAGGATGTGCAACTTACACAACCCAGTCAAATTCAGACAATTCTCAAAAGTAGGATTTATCTGAAGATATTATTGACTCAATCCCACATCTATTTGATTCCTTTTCAAAACAAGATAAGCAAGGTGATATAGCAGAAAAGGCAAAAAGCTGGAACACCTAAACAAAGTCATGACCCATACACTACTAGCTGGGCAAATAAAAGCCAGCTAGCCCACTGTTAAGGAACTTAAAAATAAGTCCTTTAAAGAAACAATTAATGTTATCCACAACAGTAATATAGATTCAAGTGACAGTGAGGATGACTTTGTCCAATCTTTTAAACCAATCAACACAGATTTGTACTTTAATACATTTCATGAACCTACAGATAGTGAAAAACAATCTGTACAGGCTAAAATGTTTTTGTCTGATTCCTTTGACTACTTGTTTAAATTTCAAATGGTAAAAACACAAGACCTATGGGATTATAAAGAATTTGACAGATCAGTAACACCAAAATCTGGAAATAATCATGACCATCTTGATCAAGTCATTAGCATTTCATTTTGAAAAATGGCTTTCAGGAACCAATAATTATCTCTTGTGATCTGCAAGATGGAAAGGCCTATATCACTGAAGGAAACCATCGTCTCTGGGTGGCCCTCAAAGAAGGAATACCATTTATACCATGTTGTGTGATTCCTCACTGGTTGCCACCTCATGGCTCCCACATAAACCTTGATATTGATGTTGCCAATCTTAAGTCCAAGAAAGTGATTCTTCCAGAACATTTTGGGATTAACTGTTGTACAAACTGTGTTCAATTAAAAAATTACTTTAAAAAAATTATTCTGAATAGTAATAATTCTATAGTTTTGTAAGCAAGTTTTCAATTCTTTTTTTTTTTATTCAGTGAACTGGAAGCATATGACAGTATAATTCATTTATCCAGTTTCGTGACTAGTAGCGTAAATATGCCATTTTAGACAAGACTCAAGTAAAGGAAGTGCCATCAAAAGCATTGCTGACAGTGTACATGTACTACATCTATTGTTGTTTATGAGCCACAGAAATCAGTTATGCAAATAAATTTTTTCTGAGACTTTTCTTGACCAGATAAACATAGCAATTTTACTGTGACATTGTGGATGACATCCAGATCGTGCAATTTTAAACCTCTCAACCGTAGCATAAGAGTTTGTTTTGCCAGGGTAAGGATAGACCTAGACAGACCTGGATAGCACAACTAAAACAAAACAATCTACTTCTAAATTCTGAACTATATTAAAGTTCATTTTTCCACTCAAGGGGTGTTTACTGGCGTATTTCTGAAACAAATCTTATATATTGGTATTGCTACTATTAAAAGTAAGTCAAACAATTTAAAACTTACCGCTAGGACGGCTCATATGCCAAGTACAGGTAGCTGTTTCTTCACTCCGGCTTCGCCACTCCATTGACTTTGAAGGGATTGATGAGACGAACCATAAGCACTGAAGAATTAATTCGTGGCACAGAGCAAACTTAATATATGATGTACCAAACCTCCTATTCTGGGATCAGAACATCTCCGCATTTCTGCGTGGGCTCCGGGAAAACGTTATCAACCCATTAAACTTTGCCGCCGTCTCAGCCACTTGTTAGTGTGTTTCTAACCGAAATGCGAGGCTTTGAATAATTTATCGTACCGAAAATTACTTCAAAGAAGTCTTTCATATATTTTGAATCCTGGGTAACATTGAATAAACTAATTGAATCATCGAAACGTTAGAAAATTCGACATATCTTTTTGTTAACGAACAAAAAAATTTGCCCGCCATATTGAAAATCACCGATGTATGACGTGACGTCACACTGGCAGTTATGACTAAACCACCGATTTGCCTGGAGACGCCCCCTCCCTCCTGTTTATATGTAACAAAAAAAACCTGATGAATTTTTACCGTGTTAAAATAAAGATTTGAGATTGAGATTGAGTCAAACAACAAACAGCAGCACTTCAAAACACGAGTTTTTGCACTCATTTCATGATAACTTATGAAAGCTGTTTTACAGGAAAAGTCAACACATATTCATGCGAACGTACAATGAAAGAATACGTTCGTGGTTTGTTTACTACAGACTGAGTAGAAATTAATTGTACCTCGCAACTGTATTCAGTTGTTGAGTCGATCCGTAAGAATTTCGTGCTTACGGACGGAACTGGCAGCTATTGTAATGGAGGACTTCATTCACTTTTTACAAGCCGCAGTGGTTTAAGATCTGTTTTCTGGACTTTATTGTGATCAAGAAATGCTGCGGTAACGACGTGGCTGCATTTGCGAAGTTGTCGCATGTAACTTTATATGCTCGTACAGCGACCGATGGAAATATGTCGAAGAAAGGTTTCTTTGCCGTAGCCACATATTGGCGTTAATATTTGTCGATTTGTGAAGTCAGGTGGTTTGAGGTAGGTTATGGCATCAATATCACGGAATAATTTGTGCAAATGTTGAAAAAAACCAGCCCGAAACTCTGACATCTTTCATCATCGTTGGCAGCTTGTTTACAACCTACAGCGGCCGATTTTGAACCATATCTTAATCAGAGATCTCTTTTTGGAACAATTTCTTTCATTAAGGAATTTAATTTTGACAAAATAAATCAAGAATGCTATAACTATCCGTTTTGTTGCTGGTTGGCATTTGGTTAAGTTTTCCTAGAGACTTTCTACACCAGAAATTCACACAGTTGTTGTCTTTCTCTGCGATTTGGCATCGTCGTGAAATGTAAACTGCTTTCCAGCTTTGTACTTTATAACTTCTAAAGCTATGGCAGTCGCGAATTGTGACCCTCAGTAATAAAATGTGGAAACCAACGCTTTTAAGATTAAGAAGGGCTGGGTAAGTAACTTGTTCTGTTTTTTAGCCTTTCTAAAATCGTTGTTTGCAGATCAATAGCGGGTTTTGTTTATGGCTCGTGGTCCGGATGTCTTTTTCTATGGGTTTACCGGCACAATAACCCATAGGTTTTCAACCAATCAGCGCGCACGTAGTATCTGAGTTATTTTATAATGAAAATTAACCGGATATGCGTACTCTACTCCTACTGGCAGTCGTTTCATTGACGTCATGCTTGCACCTATCGTTACCGTGACACTTCAGATTACCAGAAGCACATTTTAATATGGGTCTGCTGTGAGTAGTCCAGTAAGTACCCTTTATTATATGACTGGTTCAGCGCGCCGGCAAGATGAGGCGAATCCTGCTTTCTGATTGGCTACCCGAGCGAGCAAGATGGGCCTATCTTGCCCTCTCGGGATTTCCCGCGTCATCCGGCCAAACAAAACAAAACAAAATGGCCAGGTAATAAATCCTTTATTGATCAACCTTGTTCGGTCGAGATGACTGAATTACAACGTCTTGGTCAATAAAAACGCAAAAAAAAAATAGAACTCGGCCAATATTGCAGCCATCTTGATCTCAGTCAATGACACATGGATTTTCTTCCCTGGTTGATTCCTCGCTAATGGCGCCTGACTCGAACCAGATGTACCCCATGATCAACGCTAAGTAGGGAAACAGCGCTTTGCATTTTGCAGATGCATACTTTCTTCCTTTCGCTCAGAGAGATGTAAAAAGCGGGGACTGAGACAAAATTAAAAATGCTTTAAATGGTTAATAAGACTGGCCTAAAATTAAAAAATTGTTAATAAAGTATCCGGCGCAATCCTCCTCCTCCTCCTCCTCCTCCTCTTCCAGAATTTTGCGCCTAAGATTTGAGGAGTTTGATTCTTCATTTTATTTAAAAACAGTTTAAAGAGATGATATATACCAACAAATGGAAAAGAAAACAGTGAAACAACTGAAAGTCCTTGCCAAAGATAAGGGTATTAAAGGATATCAAAGACCCATTCCAGCCCCTAGAAAAAATATCCCCAACCAGCCGCAAAGACCCATTCCAGCCCCTAGAAAAAATATCCCCAACCAGCCGCAAAGACCCATTCCAGAACCTAGAACTAATATTCTTGATGAACCGATACCTGAGATTAATTTTCCCCCTCTCGAACCTTTCAAAACCCCAAGACAATTTCTTGATGAACCAGTACCTGAGATTAATATCCCCATTATCGAACCTTCCAAACCCACATCCCAACCCACATCACTCAAAAAATTAGCGAGTAGAGCTACCAATTCAGTAATGAAAGAGATTAACAAGTTCGCAGATTGGATAATATCTTATGTCCCAGAACCTATCAAAAAGACTGTAAACAAACGAGTCGAAAGTCTGAAGGAAAAGGTTAACCGCATATTCAACCGCTTCACTCCAAAAGAAAGACAAACAGCGTTGAAGGGGTATCTGAAAACCTTTAGGATAGATGGGGTGGAAGGGTATGACTATAAGAAGTTCATCATTAAAATCAAACCAAAAGTTCTAGATCTCATTAAGAAGAAAAAGAAACCTATCAAGGCTAAGTTTATCTATACCTGTAAGTTTATAAAAGAGAAACTAGCCACTGACCAGATTGATGAAACTTCAAAATACTTTCATTCGCCCGTAGAAATCATAACAGAGTCAACCGATTTTTATGACTTATTCGATATAATGACAAATCACCAACTTGAGGAGATTGAGCGATTTATAATTAACGGCTACGGTTGGAAATTCGACCATTTGGAATACTTTGATATACACATCGACCCCTTTGAACCGCTTTCTGGAAGTTCCTATATTCCACTACCATCAAAATTAGCATACAAGAAAGCAATCATCAATGTTAAGAACGAGAAAGATCATGAGTGTTTCAAATGGGCAGTAACCTCTGCTGTATATACACAAGATGTTCATCCAGAGAGACTAAATAAACAAATGAGAGAAAACTCAAATAATTTTGACTGGTCAGGAATAGAGTTCCCCGTTTCACTAAAACAGATTGATAAGTTCGAAAAGCAAAACTCCTATGCGATTAACGTCTACGGATATGAAGGTGATGTATACCCTCTAAAAATAAGTAAGAAACATAAAACTCATGTGATCAACTTACTTCTCATATCAAACGATGAAACAAATCACTACTGCTGGATAAAGAATATGAGTAGATTGTTAGCTTCAAAAGTTAGCAAACATAAATCTACGATGCACTTTTGCTATAGATGTCTTAACTCATTCCAGTCAAAGACCTCATTAGAAAACCATCTCGAATATTGCACCACAAAAGAAGAAGTCAAGATTGAGATGCCTGTAGACAGTCATACTTACTTTAAGAATTTCAACAGAAAAATGCGAGTCCCCTTTGTTGTCTATGCTGATTTTGAGAGCTTTACAGAGAACATACACACCTGCTCTCCAGATGAAAGTAGAAGCTTTACTAAACAATACCAGAAGCACAAAGCATCAGGCTACTGCTATCTTATCAAGTGCTTTGACGATAACATATTTCCACCCGAGCTTGTACGATACACTGCTGAATCCCCAGACGAAGATATCCCACAGATGTTTGTAGATAATTTAGAGTTAGATATTAAGAAAATTTATAATAAGTTCAAGTTTTCTAAGAAAGTTAAGATGACTCAAAGGGATAAAATCGACTATAAAAATGCTACTAACTGCCACATCTGTGAGGGTGAATTAGGAGAAGATAAGGTATTAGACCATTGCCACCTTACAGGAAAGTATAGAGGAGCAGCTCATAACGAATGCAACTTAAAGTATAAAATTCCAAAGTTCTTTCCAGTCATCTTTCACAATCTATCTGGTTATGATTCACATCTATTTATCAAGAACCTTGGTACATCAAAAGGTAAAATAAACTGTATACCTAATAATGAGGAAAAGTATATTTCTTTCACAAAACAGATTGTAGTTGGCACCTTTACAAACAAAGAAGGTAAGCAGGTTGATGTGAAGCCAGACATAAGATTCATCGATTCATTTAAATTTATGGCAACCAGCCTTGACAGCTTAGTAACTAATCTACCAAAAGAGGCTTTCAAAAACCTTATGAGCTACTATGAAGGTGAACAATTGGAGTCATTGTTAAGAAAAGGTGTTTTCCCATACGATTGGTTTGATGACTTCGATAAACTCAACGTAACCCAACTTCCACCAAAGGAGGCATTCTACTCAAAGCTTAACGACACAGACATAACAGAAGACAACTACCAACATGCTCAAAAGGTGTGGGGAAGCTTTGATATGAAAATAATGAGGGATTACCACGACCTATATCTTGAGTCAGATGTACTCCTGTTAGCCGACGTCTTCGAGAACTTTCGAGATGTTTGCAGTGAAAACTATGGATTGGACCCTGCTTGGTATTACACAGCACCTGGACTAGCCTGGGATGCTGCGTTAAAGTTAAATAAAGTGGAGTTGGAGCTGCTAACTGATCCTGACATGCCACTTATGGTTGAGAAAGGTATTCGAGGGGGTATATCTATGATCTCTACTAGATATGGTAAAGCTAACAATCCGTACATGACCAACTTTGATTCTAACTTACCCACAAAGTATATCACATATCTCGACGCAAACAACTTATACGGTTGGGCAATGAGTAAACCACTCCCTACTCACGGTTTTAGATGGATGACTAACCAAGAACTAAAGGGTTGGAAAAATCTCCCATGCATACTCGAGGTTGATTTGGTGTATCCTCAACGACTTCATGATTTACACAACGACTATCCACTAGCTCCAGAGAGACTTATCGTTAACAAGGTTGAGAAATTGATGCCGAACCTCAACGACAAAATAAAGTACGTAGTTCACCACGAGACCTTGAAAGTTTACGAAAGTCTAGGACTAAAAGTCACCAAGATTCATAGGGGTATTACAATCGAAGAGTCTGCATGGTTAAAGCCATACATCGACTTGAATACCAACCTAAGGGTGAAAGCAACCAACGACTTTGAAAAAGATTTCTTCAAGCTTATGAATAACTCTGTCTTTGGGAAAACCATGGAAAACATTAGAAAAAGGGTGGACGTGCGATTGGTTACGAGTGAAAAAGATGCGAAAAAATTAATATCAAAGCCAAACTATCAGCACCGCACCATCTTTTGTGATAATCTAGTAGCCATCCACATGAAGAAAACAAAGTTAGTCTTCGATAAGCCCGTTTACTTAGGCATGTGCATTCTAGACCTAAGTAAAACATTGATGTATGATTTTCACTACAATTACATTAAACCAAAATATTATGTAAAAGCTAAATTGTTGTTCACAGATACGGACAGTCTTTCCTATGAGATAGAAACAGATGATTTCTACAAAGATATCAGCAAAGATGTAAAATCCATGTTTGATACCAGCAACTATCCCAAAAACCATCCATCAGGTATCGAGACTGGTGTGAACAAGAAAATTATAGGTATGTTTAAAGATGAAGCTGGTGGAAAGATAATTGAAGAGTTTGTTGGTCTACGTGCTAAACTTTACAGCTACAAGATGCTTAATGGAGAAGAGATAAAAAAGGACAAAGGGGTAAAAGCATCAGTCGTAAAAAAGACCATAACCTTTGATGATTATAAGAGATGTCTATTCAATAAACAGCCACAGATGAGACAGATGAATGTAATCAGAAGCCATAAGCATGATGTTTACACTGAAACGGTTAACAAGATAGCCTTATCACCATTTGATGACAAGAGACACATTTGTGAAGATGGTATACATACTTACGCCCACGGACATTATCGTTCCAACACAAAATTAGGTGGCAGCTCAGTATCGTCTGGTACAACCTGAAGCTCTTCCCTCACAAAACTACGCCTAGGTCCATCTAGTAAATAATACAATACTGGCTGATTAGGTGACACCACACTACGTGACAGATCAAAGACTTTCAAACTCCAGATAGGATCCGTAGAACGTCTGCGCTCACCTCCTTCATCTTCTCCACGAGAAAGTAAGTATCTAACTTTAACACCTGGTGGTAGTCTCACCTCATCATGTCCAACAACTCGCTTATACTTTGGAGGATCAATATCAACCTCTTTCAGTCTTATAGCTTTCTCAGGCTCTTTACCAGTTATTCTCGTTGGTACACTATTCAGAGTTTTCAAAATAGCTGGTAATCGTTTCACCCATACTCTTGATCGATCATCACTAATCATTTCTTGTGCGTATTGATGACTAAATAGTTTTTCTGATAATGTTCTATTTGCTCTTTCAACAAATGCTTGAGCTCTATGGTTTCCAGCTTCAGACCGTTGTATGGTTACATTATGTTTTTCCATAAGTTTTGTTACATCTCCCATAAATTCTTTACCAGGATCGACAATTATAGTATTAGGATATTTTAACTTTCTGGAGTATATTTTTGTTAAAGCTTTTGAAATCTCATTACTTTCTTTAGAGGTTAATGGTTCTGCATCTTTGTATCTCGAGGCAATATCTATCACAACAAGAGCATATCGATATGTCTTTCTTCCCACTCTGTCATGTGGTAAAAATAATAGATCCGCTTGATGAATCTGATTCGGTTTTTCCACATTCCAGTGCGGTCTAGGGATATATTTTGGAGCCGGTAGATAGATTTGCCACAGCGCCTGTTTCTCAAGCCATCGTTTAGCCTCATCTTCACTAACTTTTGCTTTTTCAGCTAATTTTGGAATGGCAGAATACCCTTTCCAATATCCATAAGTTGAATAGTATGTTTTCCTCATTTAAAGAATAATCCGCCTATCTTTAAAATAAATATGTCACAATCTATATCTGAAGAAATTAACCCAAACAGGATTCCACTAGAGCCCCTCGGTTTGAAAGCGGAATCGTCACTGAATAGGATCAGCTTAAATCCTTCCTATGTAACTCCTGAGGAGACTCTATATATAAATATTCCACAACTTTCTAAGAATTTAGTGATTGTCCCAGGAAGCGTATCTCTACTATTTGACTTGACTGTTAGCGGTCATGTTAACAACACCCTCGTTAATAACGTAGGCAGTAACCTTGTATCCAGACTCAGGGTTCTTTTTGGTGGAGAAACATTACAGGAAACTAATAGATACGATCTCTTTCAAACCTACCATGACTTATACTTAACAGCTAAAGATCGTAAGGACGGAATAAAACAAGGTATTTCTTCTGAAAACATGAGGAAGCTTAGGACAAATGCGGGTGATAAGGTAACATCAGGAAATGATAAGGAAGTAGCTCTTGCAGCAGTATACAACACCAAGTACCGTATCCCACTCAACCATCCTATTCTCAGCAAGCATGGAGCTTTCTATCCAAATGCGTTACCTAATTCACTAATCTTTGAGATTACACTAGCCCCAGTTTCTGATATTGTTGTTTATTCTGACAAGACCAAGACTCCAAATTATAACATTACAAACCTTGAGTTGGAATATGCTTGTATTTCAAGTGAATACTTAGCTCGTGAGGCTCAGTCAGCTTATCAGGTTGGTAAAGGATTCTTTTACGAGAATGTCATTCTACACAAAACTTTAACCATCTCCAAACCTAATGACGATATCATAAACGTAGACATTAATTTACCGAGGAGGTCAATGACAGGGATATTGTGCTTGTTCACAGAGAGCTACATCGGAGGAACACGAGATTCAGAAAAGTTTGTCAATCCGAATATCACATCAATCGAGATTAGCGTTAACGGCGTACCAAACCGTATCTACTCCAAGGGAATGAAACCTTCAGACTTCTGGGATTCGGTAAAGAAACGTTTCGGTAGAGAGGGTGTCGAGCCAGAGGATTTTTATGTCGACAAGTTTGCTCTATGGATTGACTTGAGAACTCACTCTGACAATAGTATTCATGGAGGAGGACTGGCCTTAGACAACACACAAGGCGGTGTAAAACTAGAAATGAAACGAAAAGTTGGAGGAACAGGAAATATAACCTGCTACATGTTCGTGGTAGCCGATGCGTTGATGGAGATCATGAATTCAAACTTACGTTCAATTATGTATTAGTTAAAAGAACTACTGTTATAATACAAAAGTATGGAAGAACTGCGAGAAAAAGTTCCTTTTTATTGCATTATAACTGGTCCGACAAATTGTGGAAAGACAAAGTACCTCACGGATCAGCTCAGAGGACCATTCCGAAAAGTGTTTGAATACATTGTTCTCATATGTCCGACTTATGCTAAAAATAAGACTTATCATAAATTTGCTCACAGAGATAAACGTTTCTTGGTATTATCACCAGATGCTAGTAACAGCGATGAGATTAACGAGTTATTAACTGATTGTCAAACTTTGTTCTCTGGTACTAATACACTAATAATTTTAGACGACTGTGCTGTATCGAAAGATCTAAAGAAACGCTCGAACAAGTTTATAGATCTAGCATTCTCTGGAAGGCATCATGGATTATCAGTGTGGGTATTGACGCAACAATTAACATCCATAGCAAAACCATTCCGTGAAAATGTAGCTTGTGTGGTTACATTCCATAATCCATCTCAAAAGGGTATGAAGATGCTTTTCGAAGATTATGGAGGGGATTTAGATGCTGAAACCCGTAAAAAGTTTGTAGAACTGCTGAAAACTGAAAAATATTCGAGACTCTGTTTCTGTTTACGTTATCCATTCCAATGTTATTTAGAGATTCCTGCGGTGATTTAAAAGAATCTATGTATTATTACAAAATTAAAAGATGACAAGCGTTGAAGATTGTATGGAAGATTGTATGGAAGAACCTAAAGATAATGATGTTGAAATCAAACAAGAATCACTAGCTATTCTCGCATCTCTTGGGACTACAAAGGAATATTTAGGTGTTGAGATGAGTCTAGCTGATATCAAGAAACTCACGGCAAAAGAAGTTGAAAAATATTATAATCGCTACCAGGCAGTCTTAGGCAAGCAAGTTAGTAGTGGATTAGTAGAGTCAGCTCTTCAAGCAGCGTCTCATATCATTTCTTACGTGGTTCCTGTAGATGACACCGAAGCGCTTAGCAAAGACTTACAGAACGATGAATTGGTTAAGCGTGAACTGACAAACTTTATAGGTCTCTTGGTATTAAAAGGTGGAAGATTGGTAGCACTTGCTAGCGGACTATTCCAGGTTGCTAAGCACATTAGAATCAATAAAATTGAGCAGGTTACTGAGCAGGTTAATGAGCACAACTGATTTAAAGATTATTTACTATGGAAAAAATAAAGAATCATGTCTGATGAAGTTGTTGAACAAATTACAATAGATCCCCCTCCTCCTAAAAATAAGAAAGCTGCTAAAGAGAAAGATCCTAAAAAGGTCGCTGCCGGTAAGAAACTAGCAGAATATAACAAAAGAGCCAAAGAAGCGTTAGCTAGGGAAACAGCTAGGGAAATGAAACGTGAAGCGGAGACTAACCAGGAAGAAACTATAAATGCAGAGAGTGAATCTAAAGCTTGGATTCCAGAGCTATCTTTTACAACTGTGTTATCTCTTGTTGGAATAGGGTTTACCGCAGTTGACATGTTTATGAGGTACTACAAGAACAGAGAAGTTCCAGCACCCTCAAATATTCCTACCCAACCACCACCCTCACAGACCACTACCCAACCACCACCCTCAAAGACCACTACCCAACCAACTCCGAAAATAGGAATGCTCTGAGGAAAATAGTTTAAAGATTTTCTCTACCCACAATAAAAATCATGTCAACTGAAAACAAACTTGTGAAAACTGTTACCGATTCAGCCGTCATTATCGGATTGGCCGCTGGAGTTGGATATGTAGCTAAAAAGGCTATGAAAGAATCATTTATAAACGACCCCTCCTCAAGTATTACAAACTATGCTAAATGGGTCGCTGTCCTGTCGGGTAGTATGTACCTCAAAACTTATTTAGAAGATCAAAAGATTTTGCCGACTTAAAGATTTTACATATTGACTAATAAATGGCGACAATAGCAATGATGATTGGTGGGGCTATATTGAATGCGACTACCTTCGTTGGTGGCTCGTATCTTGCAAAATATCTCTCAGGTGATAATACAGATGCGGAGCGAATACGACACGACAAGGCAATAGAAAAATATCAAAAAGATTATGCCACATACCAGGAAAAGAGGCAGAAACTCATTGATTGGTACTCTCAACAGCAGGATGTTAAACACCCGGCTTCACAAAATATTTCGAATACCGATGAAGCTTTGAAATTGTATAGTCAGTCACATGAACCAAAATTCTCTGATTATTATAGACCTAGTAGCAATCAAAAGATGGGGGAGATGGCATATGTGGGTGGTGGTATGCTGGCATTGGGTTATATGGCTAGTAAATTCTTTTAGGTAAGTGTGTGACCAGTTTAAAGATTTCTTACAGATAAGTAAAAAATCATTGCAATGGCTGAATACAAAGAAATACCAGACAAAGAAAATCCTTTTGATAAATCAGCTGATCTAGGTGATGATGATGGGGATGATACAATTTACTTGAGCCCAATCACAAAGACATCCACCACTAATCTAATTGACCTTGATGAGGAGGAGGAAACCTCGTTCAGTGAGAAAAAACCCCTTTTGTATAAAGAGAAGGTAAAAGAACAAGAT
The DNA here is from genome assembly GCA_949710005.1 of Ricordea florida. Taxonomy (NCBI): domain Eukaryota; kingdom Metazoa; phylum Cnidaria; class Anthozoa; order Corallimorpharia; family Ricordeidae; genus Ricordea; species Ricordea florida. The sequence continues at coordinate 44,514,004 of OX453273.1, forward strand.
GAACAATATGATAAAAGGAGAGACGGGCTGCAAATTATTAAAAGCATATTTCCTAATTTCAACCCTTTGGATTCTCCATTTACAGCAATAGTGGATAATGATGGGAGTGTAAAGGTTCAATTGACTGACAGCCCGAGAAACAAAGAACATACCTTGATTGATAAAGAGGGGGTAATAAAAGTTGATGGGTTGCCAAAAACCATCTTAAAAGCTCTAGATGCTGATTATGAAACCATAACTGCAAGAAATGATGAGCTTAGGTCTCAGTTGGAGGAAGCAAATGAAAAGAATAAAGAATTGGATGATGTCTTGGCTGGATTTAAAGCAGCCACAGAAGCATATCCTCAGGAGATAGATCGCTATGTTGCTATAGAAAAAGAGCTGCGTGAATTCATTGAGAAACAACAAGTAAGAATCGCGGAAAATGAAAGCTATTTGGATACAGCTGTTAAACAGAAGATACAAGCTAAAACAGAGGTTGAGAAACTTTTGAGTGAATTGAATCGATACAAAGATGAACTCGACAAAAATAAGAAGGGGCTTTCCAATTTAAGAAAGGTAGAACAAAGTAGAGATCGGTTAATCTCCAGGGTTAATGAATTGGAAGAGATGTTGAGAAAGGAGATAATCTCAAACGAAGATCAAATAACCGATCTCGATAGACGAAACGAGTCCATAAGAGAAAGACTGCCATTAAGAGAGCGGGTAAAGGCCATCTTCAAAAAGTACGGTTTTACAGTCGTTGCTGTGATGAGTGCTGTAGGTGTTGTTATCGGTGTGATTGTCTCTAATCTAAAAAAGGGTTTGACTAGTGTTGCAAAGGGTGTTGGTAACGGTTTGAAAGCGATTGGCAAAAAGATTGGCGAGATATTACCTGGAATGGTCGGAGCTATTGCTAGTTTTATCTTCAAAACAGCGGGGGAGGTTATTGGATTTTTAAGTAAGAATGCTTGGCTGTTGATAGTGGCTGCGGTTCTATACCTTGTGGAACAATTTAAAAAGAAGAGACGCTAAGTAAAAAAAATAATGAATGATACAACGTTTCTATATATCACTATGCTAACTCCTGAAACAAGAATTTATCTGGATCCACCCTTAACCCAAGTAAAAGAGATAAAAATGCTACTTAGTTACATTCCTATAGCGTCGTCTAGAAATCCTATGTACTTAATGTGTGATCTTATAGAGTCAAAGTCTTCATATTCCAATATCATCCCCCGCGGTGAAAATGTAGAACTTAACCCATCACAACTACTAGCTGTTATTCCATCTCAAGAGCATCCTTGTTTAAGAGTTCCACAAACCAAAAATCCAGTCAACCACTTTACTTTGTGGATTTTAGATAAAGATGGAAGAAAGGCTAACTTAAATAACGAACCTATTCGAATTCATTTAAAGATTTCCTGTTAATTGTAAAATGGAAGACTACAATAGAATTTATCCACAAGTGCCTCTGAACGGGGACCCACATAATTTCAGACTTCAAAAATCGTGTGAAGCACTACAAAATCTCGAGAAGGAAATGAGGCATTACGAGAATGTCAGGAAAAAGTATAATAGAGTGAGGGAGATATTTACAAAAATAAGTGTTGGTAGTGGAGTGGTTTCAGTTATCCTATCTGCAAGTGGACTGGGAACCTCTCTTACTGGTTTTGGTGCTGTTGTTGGTATCCCATTAGGAGCGGCGGGAGGTATTTGTGGGGGAATATCGGTTGGATGTGGTGTGGCTTCTAAACGACTTTCACATAAAGTTGGTAAACATGAAAAGACCGTTTCTCTGGCAAAAGCAAAAGTAAACACCATTCACGACCTGGTTTCAAAGGCACTGAAAGATAACGTCATCTCAGACCAAGAATTTTCGCTAATTTTAGCAGAGGTGGACAAGTTTGAAAAACTAAAACTCGAAATCCGTCAAAAAGACCGGAAAGATACAGAAAAAAACATAAATATGTCACAGATAAGAACAGAGGTTCGTGCGGAAATTTTAAAGGAGTTAACCGGTCCCGCACGTTGAAATTTTCATTTGAGCGAACGCCTGTAGGATGGAATTATGAGGTTGGTATTAGAAAAGAACAGTGTTGATTTAAAAACAACTTATTCTAAACATAAAGAATAAAATGTTACTCAATGATTTCAAAAATAGGTATCCAAAGGCTGATCACGGTCAATTCGTATTTGTAGCCGATCAATATGGTGGTTACATTAGGTGGAAAGTTAATGGGACAACAATCATGTCTTATGATGACCCCACTGGCAAAACATGGACTGAAGACCTGTCACCACGTTTGAAAAGACTGCTATGGAAAGATTTAGGATTGAATGATAATGCATTGAGTTCATTCCCAAAGAGTTTGACTATGACCAATCGCTCTTACTCAATACCTGCCATTGACTTTGATGACTCAACTAGCAACACGACAAACATGCTGACCTCACTGGATATATACGTGTCCAATACGAAAAAGTTCACCGCTAAGATGCGTAATGTTTTCACCTCCCAAGTTGTGACTTTCAAGTTTGGTAAACAGAGTCGAAAATGGTTGAACGCCCCCGATATGAATTATTGGCCTCAACAACTGAACTTTGCAGTGTGGTGTGCGACCTCTGGTTGTGGGATAAGTCCTTTTGAGAGCCTCAACTATCCTAAAGTCGTGAGTAGTTTCATTAAGTTTCATGTGTATTTCACTATAAGGCGGATATTATATGAATTGGGCATTCCCCTACCTGATGAGCAACCCTTTGTAATCAACAACAACCCTTTCAGCAAAGTTGCTTATCAACGATTGTGTGCTGAATTTGGAATTGCTAATAATTCTGATTTCAGATGGAAAGGTGGAAGAAATGGGGGTTTAGGAGATATATTCATCGATTATGGTGCTGGATATCATGGATCGGGTGGTGGATATCAAAATGTTCATATAGTAAGGAACTATGATGATGAAGCTGATCAATGGCCTGGTGAAGGTGGTAAATTTGCTGATGACGGAGGTAAGAAAGAAAAAGGTAATCTCATCTCATTCATCCGTAATGATGACTTTGCCGATTACAAATATGCCTGGTTTATCCCAACAAGTGGCTATGGACTCACTAAAGCTGGACTTGGTAGATTGAATCGATCTGCTGAAGCTTTTGTTTACTGCGTATTGGGGGCGCAAGTCAACACTAGAAACTCGATTGTGGGCTCTGGTGGTGGTGCGATCGAGACTCAACAAGAATTCTTAGCCCTGTTTGAGAGTAGTGTGATCGAGAATAACATTTCGAGTTCGATCCAAAGGTATCAATTAGCTGTACAGGAAGCGAAATTACGGCTTGATTTAGCTGTTGCTCCAGGTGTATGGCTAATGCCTAGTAATATGATAATCAACACTGAGAGCGTGACTGGTTTTAATAACAAGTTGATGAAAGCTACTAGTGATATGAGTTTTGGAGTGAATAGTTCCCTAAACACTGAAGCAAAACAGGTTGGAATAAATCATAACATGGGATCTTCAAAGGTAAAGTTACCGCATAGAACTGAGACGAAACCAAAACTAAAATCCTCACAACCAAAACCAAAACCTATTATAGAAACAGACTCAACGCAGCATGACACGCAACACGAAAAAAATCTATTAGCATTTATAGTTGTCGCTGGTGGATTAGCATGGTATCTATTTCGGTAGTTCACGAGTATTTCACGTGGGTATACAATATCGATCACGTGTAGAACAATAGATTACATACCTGAGCGACATAGCAACAAGCAAGTTGAAAAGTAGATTTGAAGTTTACTTTTAAAAGGCTGGTTTCTAACGTCGCTCAGGAATGTTTGTTATGTAACACTGACTTGCGTTATATAACCTAGTGTTTTTGTTATGTCTCTTGTGTTGCGTGACACTCTGTACACTTCGACTTATATCTGTTGTGTTCGCATATTTGATATACTACACATAACCTACAAAACCATATTTGTTTTCCATGAATACATATTCCTTTCCCGCTGCATTCTTTACATATATACCTCACCCGTTTATGCTCACAAAGACTAGAGCCATTGCATTCTCTACATACCGCTTTCCTTCGATTATGAGAGCATATTTGAGATCCTACACAATCCTTACAATAATATTTAATCTTTCCATGAATACACTTATACTTATTATTTTTTGTTTCATGTGAGGGGGTAGGTCTAGGGGTGGTTATATTACCCAACTTTTCGATGAGTTCTGCTTTAGGCATTCGATAATATCCAATAATACCCTGCTCTTTGGCAATGAGTTTCAGTTTTTTCACTTTTTGTCTGTTCAAGGGGACTTGTGGTTGTGTTAGAGCTTCGATGAGTTCTGCTTTAGGCATTCTAGAATATCCTTTAATACCCTTATCTTTGGCAAGGACTTTCAGTTGTTTCACTGTTTTCTTTTCCATTTGTTGGTATATATCATCTCTTTAAACTGTTTTTAAATAAAATGAAGAATCAAACTCCTCAAATCTTAGGCGCAAAATTCTGGAAGAGGAGGAGGAGGAGGAGGAGGATTGCGCCAGATACTTTATTAACAATTTTTTAATTTTAGGCCAGTCTTATTAACCATTTAAAGCATTTTTAATTTTGTCTCAGTCCCCGCTTTTTACATCTCTCTCGCTCAGTGCCAAAGACGGTTTCCCCACACCGAGAAGTAGAAAGTGCAAACTCTGTTGATTGGAATCAATGATACGGATCACTGTGGTACTTGATTGTTTTTCTTCTCTTTTCAATTTCGGAGGAAACCATGCAGCGTTACCTTTCTTTACAAAGCTAAAGAACAATATTGTATTTTGATACTGACGGTCTTTGTGTGGCTTAGACGAACTGTGTAGCCACATTATGGCACCGCGATCCGCGGATTTATTATTTTATTTATTTGTACACGAGAGTAAAGCTCCTGTCACGTGGTCTAGTAAGCCACATATGTAAACATTGTGCCAATGTATAACATGGCCCGGCGCGTGAATCGATCCTGAATTTTCAAGACATGGTTTTTATCTTTTATAAAGGAGGCACATCCTTTTTAAGCCCACAGTGGAAATAAACGTTCCTAAAGAATATCCTACAATCAAAAAAGCAGACATGGAGGCCTTAAAAGCAGCGCAAAGCCATTTCGCGCTGCGATTTCTTCGATTTTACGGACAATACTTTTAAGTATTGTCCGTAAAATCGAAGAAATTTCATATAGAGATTAATATATAGATATATATAATATATAATATATAGAGATTAATATATAGAGATTAATATATAGAGATTAATTTCATATATAGATTAATTTCATATAAATTTCATATATAAATTTCATAGAGCCGTATTTAAAAATACGGCTCTATGAAAAACCGAACCTCGGGTTTCAAACGGACTTTTACATGTAAATAGACCAGGACCAGGATAATCGCTAAAGCACAGTAAATTTTGATTGAAAATTTTGATTTACCTTTTACCAACAGTTTAAGAGATCATTTGAACCAATATCCAGTGACTTCTCTAATTTTCATCGCAATTTGCTGCCGAGTGATCGCTGTGAACAAACACGGAATGTCTTTTGCACGAATGCAATAAAAATAAATAGAAAGTTTTATGCCTCTAATAGCAAACGTGTTGTTTGTCTCTGTAAAGGTTTTGGCTGGGAACACTTTATGTTGATTTTTTTTTGCCTTGGGCCATCAAAAGTATATTTTTAAGCCTCAAACACTTGAAAACACAGGGTATTCTCATGGGGTCACCCATCCAAGTATAACTCCGCCCAACAGGGCTTAACTTCGGTGATCGGCGGAGCACCAGTGCTTTCCCTGTGGCATGGTATTCATAGCAAGCGAATGTTTTTTACATTAGTTTCAGACCGAAATCCTTTGAGTATTCCAAAGGCTCATCTGTCTGGTAACTTTCGTCACTTCCCTTATTTCACCTATGATTTCTTCTCCTGGTCGCATTGACTAACCATGGCAGGTTACTGTAACTGGTTAATTTTTGACAACTGATTGTGACCATGGGTAACCGTGCCTAATAGGCCAGTGCATCCCACGGAAACGCCTTTAGGCATCTTGTTTATTTATTTATTTATTTATTTATTTATTTATTTATTTCGGTCCACGAGAGTCAAGACTTTGTCACGTGGTCTAGTAAGCCAGACATGTACGCATTGGGGACCTATGTTTTACTTTTGCTACAAGTATCGCTGACTTTCGTTTCATTTCATGAAATCATACAGTGTGACCACTGATTTTAAAAAGATAAACTCTGTTTTCACGATGTGATGTTTGCCTCAGTTCATGGCTTCTTTTCTTAATTCTGGACTGGTAGAAGTTCAGATACTCCGCGTGTTGTATAACCGCAGACGCGATACAAAGAATTAGCTGCTATTTCCTTTTTATATTATCTACGCATTGAACATGAAGGTTTATGAAACAGTCCAGATAAAATGATTACTTTTGCACAAGTTTAATCGGCGAAGGTGTCACTTAAAGGAAACCTTATCAGAGAGTACAGGCTGCTTTTGAAACAACACAAACCCATACACGTCACTTGGAAACATCCATTTTCAAAAGCGTCCTTTGAGTGTCGTTCTTTTTCACATCGCTTTCATATTAAAGGTCAGTAAACCTTAACATTTCTACAGAGATTTCAGTTTATGGTTAGAACGTAATTCACCGTATAAGAATTATAACGAGACAAAAGATTCGTGGGAGGATGGTGGCGTTTGACACCCTGCGTTTTAATAAATGATGAAAGTGGTTCTCCTCGATCAAATCTCCACGATATTAGAACCAGCTGTAGCTTTGTTCCACATGTTTAAATCAACAAAAAGAGAAAGAAAAACACCGCAATGTCCTTATGCAAGCGCTGAATAATTACATCAACCTTATATTTTCAGGAAGGAAGTTCTTCTCTGCCCCTGAACGAAGCAAATGTCGAATCTTTCAATTAAGCGTGTCGCTGTCAGGATACTCAAAGTTACAGCAATTTCTGTAAGGACACCAGACAATAAAGCAAACCTGTAAAAAATGTAGCTTTGGTCGACTGTTTTACCTACAAAAGTGCTCTAACTTAAGTTTAAAATCATGAAAGCTATATAAAGAGGATGACCAAAGTTATAGAAAGTGTCGGAACATTTCATGTCGGTTTTTCTTAATGCAGTTACCAGGCAAATTACGCCAGCCCATAATCGGGACACCTTGCTACGATGTTGTGACATTTTCGCAATTAGTGTGCAAAAAAATCAATTCTACAATAAAGTAATTTTCTATAAACATCAGAGAAGTAATATGTTTCTTCCGCTGAGAGCACCATCGTTCCCGACTTAAGCAAATTTATGCACTGATCGTACTGCTAGTACAAGGACTGGAAGACGTAGGTGAAGTTGTAACTGAGGTTTGAGAGGATGTCTCCTTTGTTAGGTAGAGGAAATAGTATTCAGCTATTACAGACGAAATTCCGGATAGGAGGTTATTGATTGATTTACACTAGCGATGTACAACTTGACTGATAAAACGAGATTGTTTTATGAAAACCACTTTGTTTGACAAACGATTCAAAAATGTTTCAGTTATTTCCTCTTTTCCAGCACTTCAGTAGAAAATCCGAAACCGAAATTTGTTTCTTTCCATTTGTAATAAATGGTTTCCAACATCGAGTCGATTTTCTTTTAATTTGTGCTTCTGCGGTCAATCCATCATAGTGAGACAATATACCGACCAACTGCCCTGTGACAATACTAAACGGCCTTTTACTTCCGTTCATTATTTACAGAAGTCATAAATGAGATAAGGCAAAACATTATATTATAACCTACTTCCAGTATCTTAAAATCCCCAAATTGAAAAGTTTGAAATAAAACATTTATAACACGACTAAAACCTTTTCGCGTGCGCGCATTTTGTTTGGTTTTTTTTCTTCGCTTGGAAAACAGCAAGACAGATTCAAAATTAACCACTATGTTTTGATTCAATGCATCAAGCACAAGTGTTTGCTAGGAAAGTTTTATTTTGTCCCATCTGTATCACTGTAGTTGCAACAGTTTACACCATGCATTATTTATGTAAATTAGTTTCTCCCCCACAAAGCAAATCTATTCGGGAGATTTCAAGTAATGTTTTTATTTCAGTATATTATTTGACTTTTATTCGCACCTAATTGCATGGAGCAATTTTATTAAAACAGAAAATGCATCTGATTGCGTAGGAGATAGCGATTAAGGTATCTCTACTGAGTCTTGTATTATGAAGTTTATTCCAATTTTTTGGGGCTAGCGTATCAGTCCTGATCCAAATGTAATAAACATTTCAAATTTAATTTTCATTCTTTGCTGATATTTTTATTCATCAGTTATCGTTTATTTAATTATAAAACATTTTTCTCAGGTGAGCTGCCTGTAGGTGTAGTCGTCGGTTTTAACACATAGTTCTGTGACTGCTTTTCAATAAAGAAAAAAGAGTCGCCCTCGATGGAACATCACAAACTCACGTTTTACGCTAAAGTGAGTGTTGCGAGTACTAATGAAACGAGACGCCACAATTTAGTCGAAATTCTGCCTACAAGCTACCTCTACACTCAAACACTGAAACAGAGACGAACAGGACAAGGCCAATGTATACCTATAACTCTCGCAAGCGATGAAATGGTTCAAGTTGCATTTAACTTACCGTTAAGTTGAGCTGTGTCTAGTTCATTGCTGGTGGACTAAGTATCCAATCTAACTAATCCACTAAAAAAGCGGCTCTTTTAAAAGGGATAATCCCTCATTTGATCTTCCATTTACTCAAACATTTAAATGGACTTAAGCAGTAATTGAAACAGTGACCTTGCGATGTATCACTCCAAAGCACAATTGAGATTTTGCCATCGCGTCGTGAAATGGCTTCAACCATAATAACATTCTGTTTTGAAGAATAAAATATACAGGTTTAAGTAACTATAGAATTTTTATATGACTCCATTTTTTACACCTTAGTACATACTCAACAAGCGTTTGTTTTGGACTGATAATAATTCACTTTTTTAAGGAAGAGTTTGACAGAAATTGAAACCTAAATTTTGATGAAAGTTTTTATTTTCCGCACCTCAGTTTCTAGGAAACCTGTTCAGTGCTTCTTTTCTGCTGTGCCGTACCTCCCGGACCAGTCACCTTCCAATACCCCGTGGTATACCAGCTATTAAGGAGTTACTTTTCTTAACTGCTCTTGTAATTTCGACAGAGTTTCCTGCCAGCTTTCGTGTCGACTTCCTATTCTTGTAAGCGCAGCCCTCGGTGCAAGGTATGCCGTGAAAGCAGAAGGGTTGAGATAACTCGAATGGCCGCCGGGGTTAGAGGACCTCCCTGCTTCAATGGCATAGGAACCGAGTACTGGAGAACTGTGCAAAAGAAGGTGGGAGGATGGTGAACCTGTAGACACCGTGTTATCAAGACCAGCGCCATGGAGGCCAACAGAGGAGTAAGATCTCAAAGAAGATGGGCTGTATAGGAGGGATGAATCGTACGATCCGGTAATGATACTGTCGATAGCGAAACTCTTCTTTGTAGGGGGGATGTAGGTAAGGCCGGGGTACACACGATACTCGTCCGTGCGATAAGGAAGGTATGAAGCGTGCGGTGACAGGGAAGTCAAGCCCCGAATGTACGCAGACTGTGTCACGGTGCCACCGAACTTCAATGGGTTGCTTCGTCTTACCCTCCGCCGTGCTCTTCTGCGTCTGAAATCCCCGTTTGCAAAGTCCTCCAGGTTGGCAGGGTGTATCGCCCAGTAGTTACCTTTTCCGTTCTCACTCCTTCCTGCCTTAATAAAACACTCATTTAGTGATAAGTTGTGCCGAATACTATTTCTCCAGCTCTTGTCTTTATTCCTGTAATATGGAAAATTGTCTGAGATGTATTGATAGATGTCGCCTAGTATCATCTTCTTGTTAGGACAGCTTAAGATCGCCATAGCGATCAAAGCGATGTACGAATGAGTCGGTTTAACGTCAGGGTCCGACTGGTTTCCTCCCTTGCTGTCCTTTTGCTGTGACTCGCTCTCCTTACAAGGCTCCAATTTCAACTCGTTGACTTTTTCACACTCCTCCTCACTCATTTCGCTCTCTTTCTTATAAAATGTTTCTTGATCCTCCTCGGTTTCTTCGGGTTCTTCGTCCCTCGAGAATAGTTCCATTTCACTGTCGCCATTGACAACGCTGCGAGGCATTTTCAAGTTGTCGAAAAGTCGTTCACTCGAGAGCTCTGTCATTGTGAGTTCTTGCAGTTGAATTCTTCTGTGTAGTTTACGCTATACATCAGGCATGAACACTGCCATGTGCCTTATATGGCTCTCACTTCATATATTTTCATATATTACAAATTATAGTTTAGTTAGTCAAACAAATACCGTACCAAACAATGGCCACCGATTGGTTTCAGCTCACTGACATATATTTATCACCACCTTCATGAGCGTCTATATTGACCTCTCTACAAATTGCTCTGTCTCGGCTAAACAATGCCAACAACGAACCAGTTAAAAACACAGAACACGAAACAAATTACTAACAGAATTAGTCATGTGAATGTTTCCACAAGCCACCTTCCTTCCCGCTACCAATAAAATATCCTCGCTTACAGATAAGATCAGTTTTTGGTGTTTTTAGGCCTTGATTTCACGGCGTTTCTTTCATGTTATTCTTGACTGTTAAGTTCTTTTGTAGACACAGTGATTACGGTAATTGCTAGTTCCGCCCCCAGTACTCAGGATGACCACCCGGTCGGCCGCCTAATAGTACCAGCTTTTTAGTACCTGCCTGTTGATTGGTTGGTCGCGACATTGACACTAAAGAGGTGAACGTTTGCAAATAAATAATGCCTTAAGAAAAAGATGTCGCTTACAACATATGTCGGCTTTTATTTCTACCCTAATAAACAGCCTGCAATAAATTTGATCGTTTTAACCCAGTAATTTATTCATTATGACAAATGGTTATTCTGTTGTAGAAAAGTTTTATGGTATTTGGCACGAGTCAAGCCATTGGCAGTAAATTCGACGCAGGTGTGGTGGAAAATTATGTAGTTTTTCTTTCTATTAACATGAAAAGTGAACCATCAGGTAATGGAGATGCTGTTTGTGCTTATCTCGCTTGATATTTTTGAAAAGCAAGAAAACTATCTTTATACACTTCTCTAGAAAACGAAAAACACATCATCCTTTCGTTTGAAGTAAACTCACTTTACGATAGACAAATTTAAGTTTAAAGTACGTTTAATTTTCACTAGCGGGAATAAAATTTCGATACATTAACATCAGGGAAACATGAGCAAAATTGAACCTAAGAAGTCTACCGCTGATAGTACTCAAAATGCTTACAAATGTTTGGCGTCAAAGGCAATGTTTTGTCTCACAATTCTGAGTAAATTGAAATACATTTATATCTCTTAAACGACAAAGAAGTGTGCTAAATGTTTTTAGCCTCGCCCGCAAAGTTTCGGCAAATTGTGAATTTTTCATTACTGAAAGAAGCCTCGACTTACGCATGTTGGTATCGAGTTTACAGATTCCATTTCGTAGTTTACCCATTTTGGAGAAGTTGTATCTTCTGAGTTAGATCAACTTCAAACAAATTAAATATTTCCTTGTCCCCAGGAGACCAAATAGTTTTTATCATCTGATAAAACTTTTGGCACCCAACGAATAACACACTGATTAGCTTCTCCTAATTGACGATGCAAAGGACATGTTTCTCACGAAACCGAAGCAAAAACACGCAACAAGATTTTGATTTCAAGTAGTCCGGCGCAACCAGGACAAGATGAACTAAAGTGAAATGCTTAAACGAAAGCTTATAATTGTGATTCCGATCGAGAAGCTTCTTGAAGGAAAAGTTTATCTTAGAATTTATTTCATCAATATGACTAAAAGCCACAAGAAATGTTTTTATTTCAGGTAAATTCCGATTTTGCATTTCACAAAGTGTTGATCTTTCAAAAGTTACTAATTTTGTAATTGATGGGACGTAATTTTACTAAGAAATAATCGAGTTCTTGTAATTCTCACATCTCTGCGACTCTAATCCAGTATTTAGGTTGCATTATGTCGTTACAACACTTAGATTGTTGCGTAAAACTGATTTTCGTCGGGCTATTCCAATGGAAGCTGCTTAGCTGATCTTCGTTTATTCTGTTGTTTACTTCAATGTACTTCAATGTTGAAGTCACAAAATGAAGAAATCCTGATTTTCCACACTCTCCGCTAGTGTCAACAAAACCTGTTCCTCGAATGTTCGATCTTTTTTAACAGCAATTTAAACGGGGAATAAGTACTCTTCGTGTGGACCGGGAGTCAGACAAATTTTACCACCGCTGCTAATTTTTTCCAGGTTAGTGTCAAGCAAAGGTGACAACGTTGCAGAAGAAAAGTTCTCGGCTGAGAATGCACGAAATAGCCACCATATAACTTTTATATTTGTGTTTATTTTCAACTCAGCGTGGTACCACAAAACACAAAGATACGTTTTGATAAAATCCCAGCTGGTTTCCACCGAGTTGATCAAAAAAACACACCATAGTTTGCACGTAAAGAACAGTGTGTGTACAGTATGTGGTAAACAACAGAGCCGGCTTTGTCTGTTTGTCTGAGTTGAAATAAGAATAATTTAACAAAATTGTTCGCGATATGTTCAAAGTGTACGATTAACAGCTTTTTAGTCAAACTTGCAAATTGCCATGGAGACGAGAAAATATACTCGATATCGTTTAGGCCAAGATTTAGCCTTCTAAATTTCTTTGAATTTTTTTGTTATTTTTCGCTAACTCTCAACTTCATTTTGGATTACACAGGGCGTGTACTAATGCAATAAATTTTCCAATAATTTAATAAAGGATGACTATTATGTCAAGTAAGAGGTAAAATCAGCTGGTTTTGAGTACATTTGCCTCCACGATAAATATACTTGGCTTTGAATACCGGCAGTAGTTTGTGGCTTTGACCCATAAATCATTTTGGTTTTTCAAGACGTTTTAACTTAATAATTAATTCCATTAAGCGATGTCGGTCAAATCGTTTCGGCTTCTTTTATTCCTGGACCGAGTGAAAAGACCAAGGCAACATCAGTACAGTTTTCTCCATTTCCTGAAATGAGGAGGTCATCTCAAAGGCCGGTGATGGTCTGCGAACAGTACTCAAAAGCGCAGCAATGAAAAGCGATACTTCAGCACGTGACCCTAGACTGTTGTCTTATATTGAAAGATTGAATGGATTATTGTCAAGCAATGATTAATTAGGTTAATTAAGGTGATTAGCGAGTTGTGTTATTGTCTCGCTGATTGCTGCTTCATTGTTTTCAAACTGACTCCACCCTTCAGGGCAGGTGTCAATAAATCGAGCTTAATTGAATCTCTTTCTATAAAATATCAGTTCCTTTTTTCTAAAGCGCGCAAGAAAACTACCATTGTTCATTGTTGTTTTTATTCTCTTTTGTATGGTCACAGCAAGAAAAGAACAAGCAAAACCGAATCTTAGTTTAAAACCTTTTCGTTAACAGTATAACACTCTGAATTAGTACAGATAAAAACACACAGCTGCTCAGGACTGCATAGTGTGGCTTTCTCTCCTTTGTTTGGATCAAGTGTTGTTTGATTGCAAAATGCGTGCACGGCGTATTGTAATGTAAATTCACTTGACAAGAAACTTCGTAAGCACGTACACTATATTTTAATTCAACTTTTCTGGAAATTTTATAACTGAAATGTTAACCAAACAAAACCTTGGGGGCTGTAAGCTATGCCCGGCAACTTCCTGGGCTCGGAAAGCATCTTTATGATCGCAATTTTTTACGGCAAGAAAAATTTTTTGTCCGTTTTAAAGGTTAAACAATACCATTTTATGTTCACGAAAGACTGGTTTAAACGCTAAGAAGTACAACAACATTCTGTAGACTCCATATTTAAAATGTAGTTTCAGGCCCGTGAAGTTAACGCCGGACTTTTGAGAAACGGACCCAAGTCCGTACTAGACTTTGCCACTTGTACATCATGTTTTGTTATATACCTAGACTTTCATTCATCAAAACGAGCACTGTGATTGGTTGATTCTTGGTCACGTGCCCTTGAACAAATTTAAATGTATCCCGACCGGGAGACAATTGCGCATTTGTTGCCCGCGCGCCAGTTGTACCATCTTTGTTTGCTTGTTTTTGCTAAGGGAAAGTCTAAATATATAACAAAGCACTTAATGTATGGTCCCTCGGGAAACTAGTTAGTTTTGTTTTCCCTCGAGTCCTGATGTTTCCTTCGACTTCGTCTCGGGAAACATCAGGACTCTCGGGAAACAAAACTAACTGTTTCCCTCGGAACCATACATTAAGTGTATAATTGATCACACTCTGGGCAGACTTTTGACATCCCCTTTCTTTGACTTGTCCTTCCGTCCGTAGAAAAAGTGATATTTTATGTGTTATATTTTAAAAAAGATGATATTTTTCACCGTAAATTTGTGTATATTTCTCATTTTTCAAATGATTCATCTCTCAGGATCTTATAGATCAACTGATAAGGTAAAACTTGCAATTTGACGGGAATAACGTGAAAGAAAACCTCTCCTGAGTTCCATGAAGAGGAGACTTTTTGATTGCGTTTCGCATCTAAATGACTATCAACACAGAGGGTCTCACTGGAGGGGTTATTGTTCCCTTCCAAAATTGCCTTATGTTCCCATGTTCCCTCAGCGTTTCCTTATTTGTTCCCCATAACATATCTGCTTGCCACGTATCCCCTGCCCGCAATTCCCGCACCCCCTTCTACAGAGTTTTAACCAGTTTCTGTTGCCGTGTTCCCTAAAACAGGAGTCATGTTCCCTTGTTCCCTACCATATTCTACCTTCGTTCCCTTGTTCCCAAAAACCCCTGGGATACCCTCAGCATAGGTAGGAATAGCTTCGCTGACCTAAGTTACGATGTTCCTTCATCTCCCATTACAATGAAATAGCGATTTCATACCAAAACAAACAGGAGCCCATCACAGGAAGCGTTCTTGTCTTTTATATTCTTTTGATGTGATATGATAACTTTATTAAAAAATCGCAATCCCAGGATAAAACTTCAATTCCCTTTTTCCTTAAAACGGTTTGTACATGAACCTGGTTTATACAGGAGCCAAACACTAACAATGTAAGTCACTTTTTCACGGCTGAAGAGAATTGACGATTATCAGATTATAATCACATCTCGAACAACAGAAACATTTAGCAATTTTATTCACTTGGTTGATCCAGAAACCCATTATGTAATGGACTTCTGGTCGATCTGATTGAGCGATATCAATTGTATGATACTTTTAGCTCGTGGATTCGAGAAATTGGGATGTTGGGCCACAAATGTCACGGATAACGGATAACAGAAGAAACATCGGAGCCAATAGTAACATTGGATTTCCCATGTAATTAACGATCGTCTTAAAAAAAAGGTGAAACCAGAGCATGACTCTTCTAAAATAACAATGAAAGAATTTAATAGATGGAAAAAAGTTAATAAAAGTTTAATACAAAACTACTGCGCATAGTTAAGTTCTTAAAGCTTATTGTTTTTAGACAAGAAATTCAATCTTTACTGATTTTTATTCTTGTACTCTACAATTCATTGTTACCAAATCACTTGTGCCGGCTTCATTCAGCTTTAAACTTAAGACACAAAAAAAGAATTGTTCCACACACCACTATTTCAGCTTCCTGTAAACATATGCGAAACTCTGCTAAGAGTTTACGCAATACCCACAAATTTCTGGGATTCGCCTGCATGCGATTACGAATTACATATTCGTCTTGAGACATCAATACACCTTATTCCAAAATGGCCTCCATTTAAATATTCTTTTGTTTTTGTTCAAATTATCCCTTTATGCCTCGTTCTTTAGCTAAAATTCAAAAGACTGTACATCACCTTGAACGAGGCATCAAGGTTTAATTTCAATAAAAACAAAAGAATAAATAAAAGACGGCCATTTTGGAATAAGGCACATACCTGACAAAATTAAACTACTTACACATCCCTCCAAATAATTTTAAGAGACTGGGCACCGGAACAAAATATAGTCAATCGCGCTCGAGAAGAGAATTCAAACCGCTTTGCATTAAACGCCTGCAAGACACGTTTGCCTTTAAGAAAATATTTGCTAACTTTTAAGTTAACATTTTATCCGCGAGCTCACCATTGAGTACCTTTGATTTTCCCTTTATGGAAAGGTTGAGGCTTAATGAATTTCTTCTTCAGGGGAGGGCTGGCTAATTAGAGGGAGGCGGCTTATTTGAGGGGTGGGGGGGGGGTAGTGGCTTAATAGAGGATTTAGGATTTATGGTATACAAGTATTCTAATTTGAATTCACTTCATTAGCGTTATATTTCAATTAAGTGCTCTAGTATTGGCTAAACATTTTACCACAATCCCTCCTCCAGTTAAATGCTTTCCAGTCTCTTTAATTCCACTTTTCATGGCTCCTGTTGTTGGATACATTCCATAAGTTTCTTCTCTTCAATCTCTGCTTCTTCTTCGCGCCCCAGTTTCCTCAGGACAAGTGAGAGCTCTTGGTGAGTGAATTTTTTCTCTTCGTATGTGTCCAGTACTTCCTCTTGCAACGTGGCTGCTCTCTTGAGGTATTCTAGAGCACTAGGGGTTACAAACCAAATAAGAGTCATTCTTACAGCTTGTACTGAACTCGCGTACAACATGTTGAGATTGGTTTTTCTCTTTCATCCTACAGGACAAAGTTGCAAGAGGTGGGTGGATTTAACCCGGGTCATGGTTTCATTTCTTGCACTTTTGAGTCGCCGTTTCAGATTCTTATGAGGACAAAGGAGGACAATTGTTTTCAGGATTGAAGAAAGCTTTACATGGCATGAGGTTCATCATTTCCTAATAACTTCATGTTAGTCATAGTCTTGTGTTTTTAGGCGAGATTTTATAACAGTCTTTTACATGGCTGAGTATTAAGGCTCGAGCAAACGATTTCAACATTTGCTTTAACATCCGTTCGACCTTGTTGAACAGCAATGTTGAAACCGTTTCCTCCACCTCCCCACCCCCCCCCACCCCCGCGCCCTTTCAATAGTGTTGAAAATTGCACTATAGGAGTAGTAGAGAATGGCCGATTCAAGTGCAATTTTTAATTTCTAACGCAATGTTTAAGACTGGATAAATAAATTTCCTTTGTCCCAGAATTTTTCCGGCATAAAAATATTATATACTAAAATTATATAGAATAATTGGAATGGGATTTGATCCCGGAAAATTTATTATTCAGAATTATCGATGCCAAATTATCAGTTATGAGTCAAACCTTGCAAAGTTAGCTGCAAAAGTGGTTTTTAAACCTTGATTAGTTGAAGAGGATTATAATTAACATGATATGGTATATAGAATATTTAATGATTTTGAGTGGAGAATAGACCGTTATTAAAACTAATATGTAATCAAAGTCTAATCCGGCTTCCACCATAAAACTCTAATCCGAACCTAATCAAGGGGTGTGAGCGACTGCAAGAAACAATATGATCTCTTTACTACATACCACGATTTAGGGACGGACCATTAGAAAAGTGATGGGGGAGGGGGAAACCAAAAAAACAATTCATGCAAGGGAAAATGCCAAGAAAAAAATTCATGCAAAGAAGAAGCTAAAAAAAAATTCATGCAGAAGGAAGGTCCAATTGTGACTTTTTCACACGTAGTAAAAAAAATTCGTGCAGAGCTGTTCACCTGAAAAAAAAAAAAATCCTGCACAAGCAGTGAGCGAAAACAAATTCGTGCAAGCTTAAAATTCCCCCCCCCCCTATCACTTTTCTAATGGTCCGTCCCTCTAAATCTAACAACCCAAGAACGTAAAGATAGATTGCGGCATGGAATTTCATCCCTAAACTTGAGGCGACTCAGTACCAGTGCGGAAAATCTGCTCGCGCGCATACATGGTACTTAGTTCTGTATCCCACTAGATCATCCTATCCTGAAGGATCACGGAGTATTTTATCCTAAGGTCTTATCTCATCCGCTGATATTTGAGATTAGACTAGCTCTGGTCCCTGATATCGTTCTATACTCTGACGCTTCTAAAACACCAACATACCAAATCATTAATATTTAGATGAAATATCAATGTATATCAAGCGATTATCTCGCCTGCCAAGCGTTGTCAACATATCAAGTAGGTAAAGGATTTTACTATGGAAATATCACACTAGAAAAGACTTTCGAGATCTCTTGGAAGGGCGATAGTATCATTAATTTAAAAATTAATCTGCCATGACGGTCAGCCTCGGGGCTATTATGTTTATTTACTTATAACCATGGTGGCGGGCAACGAGTTAGTGGACAATTCATTAATTCACAGATTACTTCAGTCAACATTGATATTGATGGTATGCCAAACCGACTGTATTCTGGGGGAATGATTCCATCAGACTTTCGGCCGTCTATCAAGCAACGTTTCGATGAAGTTAATATGAGTGAACGTGAATTTTATAATGACAAGTTTGGCTTGTGGATTGATTTGAGGTGCTACGCTGATAATAGTATTCATGGCTGGGGGTTGGCATTAAGTGTCACCATAGTTACTAAGTAACTATGGTGACACGCGTGATGGAGTGCGGCTTACTAGTCGGAGAGAAACTTCGGAGACTGGAAAATCACTTGCTATCTATTTGTTGTAGCCGATGCTGTAATGGAAATTATGAATGTAATCAAGTATTAGTAGCTTTGGATTAGGTTGCGTAAGAATTTGCTAGTTGTTTGCTTGAGAGTATTATCGAAGAGGGATTAGGCTCGGATTAGAGTTTTATGGTGGAAGCCGGATTAGACTTTGATTATGCATTAGTTTTGTTTGTAACGCAAATCAATAATATTCTGTATTAATATCACCCAACTAGTTGACTAATGCAAATGCCACAATCTGATTGGCTACGTTACTAGAGGACTATTAGTAAGCTTTGACTATTAGTAATAGTCCTCGAGTAGCGAAATTCGTGGCGCTTTCTTTTGTTTTATTCCCAAATAAATCTAATAACGGTCTATTCCCCACTCTAATTCATTAATATTCTATATACCATATGATGTTAATCATAATCCTCTTCAACTAATCGGGGTTTAAAAACCACTTCTGCAGCTAACTTTGCAAGGTTTGACTCATAACTGATAATTTGGCATCGATAACTCTTTGTCGAATTTTAATAATAAATTTCCCGGGATCCTGAACCCCATTCCAATTATGTATATAATTTTATGATATGATATTTTTATGCCGAAAAATTTCGGGGACAAGGAAATTTATTTATCCAGTCTTAAAAATTGCGTTAGTAATTAAAAATTGCGCCTGAATCGGCCATTTTCTACTACTTTAGGGCATTTCAAGCTCAACACGTAACCTTGGCCGTTGCAAAGCAAAACAGTTCGAATGTGTCATTTCTGTGGTTAGACACGTGCAGCTGACAATGCAGGAGTTCGACGAAACACAGGCGGACGATTTTCAAGAAGATTTGGAGGAGAACATTGAGATGAATCACGAAAGAAGATAGCAACGGAGGCAAGAAGGCCAACAAAATCAAAACCGACAAGAAAATGAAAAACTACGGATATCGAAACTCTCATCGATGAACTAGAGAAGCGAAGCCCTCTTTGGGATGTGTTTGGCAGAGGCTATCACAATCGTGAAAAAAGGAAAACTGCCTACTCCAGTCTCTCTTCAGAAGGAATTACTTTGTTTCCACCTATGATCTGTTTGCGGGTGATGTCTGGTTCAGTGAAAATCAGAATTCTCTCAAAGTCATGATGACTCATTCGCATTATCTCTCCTCGTTCGCCAATTCCTTAACAATGTTGTTAAAATAGCCATGGCCTCTTTCATCTCGTCTTCTAGTCCAATGCCTTGTTTTCCCCCTCGTTGGTTTTCTGTCTTCCTCATCTAGAACTTCAAAGGCTATAAACACTGCCAATATCGCACGCACATTATTAAAAACAATTTGATAAAGCGACTAATTTTCGATTCAAACTGGCGTCCCGACGGGGTACAGTTGTTGACAACGAGTTTCTCCAGGAGCCCTCGGACTAAATGCCAGTCCCCCGGCGAAGCTTTGTTGAATACAGTAAAATGTTGAAACAGTTGCTGAAACCATTTGCCCCCTGGGCGTTCAACATCGCTTAACATCGTTCAACAGCATTCAACAAAATAGCCCAAATGTTGAAGCAAATGTTGAAACCGTTTGCTCGGGCCTTTACGAGAATCAATGTATCTTCATGACTTTACCAGGCTATATTTTTACGTTCTAGCTCCCTGGTCAACGTGTTTTTCCTTAGCTCCCCTCCTTTCACGATAAATTAATTCGCTGAATAGGGCTTTTGTTTTTACCTACCTCTCGTATTCGTCTTTGGCAGAATACGTCACGCCCAGATCGTACAAGGACCTCGCTGTTTCTTGGTGATGTCCCAGCAGATTTTCACGGATGTTAAGAGCGTTCTGTGTAAATTTGATGGCATTTTCATAGTCGCCCAGGGCAAAGTAACTGTTACCCATGTAGTTCAGGGTTGTGGCCAAGAAAGCATGGTCTGTAAGGATGGATTCATAAGTGGGCAAAACTTGAGTCATTCTCGTTTGAATGGCAGCCAGATGCTTCCTCTGGAACATCAAAGCAGCTGAGGACAGCACAAAGAAATGACGTTAACATCACAATTATACACTACAACGTTAATAATTGCATGGGAAAATGCTCCTGTAAATTATTTTTATTGCTATATTGCTGTTTTCATTGCTATTGTCATTGCTAGTGCTATTGTCACTGTCATTGTCATCATAATTGTTATTGGTATTGCTATTGGTGTTGTTATTGCCATAGTCATTGTCATTGTTATTGCTATTGTTATTGTTATTACAATTGCTATATTGTTATTGTTACTGTTATTGCTATTGTTATTACTATTTTGATTATTGTTATCATTATTGTTGTTCCTATTGCTATTGCTATTCCTATTGCTATCTCTATCGTTATTGTTTTTATTATTAGAATTATTGTTTTTGCTATTTCTACTGTTTTTATTGATATTGTTTTTGTATTGCTATTGTTGTTTTTGTTACTGTTGTTGTTATATTTTGGAGGTAGACCGAGGCACGTGTTCCTACATCATAAAACTAGCTAGTATCAGAGTACGTTTTATTTTTGCGTGCAAACTGGTTCTTCTCAGAAAAAGAAAGGTCCAATTCCGTGGAACGGCAACTTTTGGCGGGAAAAATCACCCACTTTTTTTATTGTTCCCAACAACAGAGTTTTGTTTAAAAAGACCCTGGGCCAGACTTTCAAGATAATAATTTTTAATTATTTATACTCAACCTGCAAGATCATTGAAGCAAGCCGCCCTCATGACACGTTCTCTGTCCTCCTTTGTGTTGTTTAAGTGCTGGTTTCGCAATTCCAAAGCTTGATTTAGAAACTGAAACCCTTTGTCAGCATACCCTTCACGAACGTAGCACAAGCCAAGCTTGCTAAGGCACTGGGCCCGAGTGCTGATATCCCACGTGGTTATTTTTGATTGAATTTCGTTGGCTTTTTTCAGATACACCTGGGCATTGGACAACGCTTTACAACAGATGCGGGGTGAACAAGTGCAACTCAAAATGACTTTCATACCGATAAAAGTCGAGCATTCGCTACATCTCTTAAAATCATCGAGGCACAGATGAGCAAGTTTGCAAAAGTGTGCCTTGAATTCTTGCTTTCTCATCACTTTGGCAAGAAATACTGCAGCCTTGTTGAAACAATCAATGCACTCATTTCTGAAGCTTCTTTCCAGTTCCACCTCTTCGTCACAGCACAACACTATTACTTCCATGATGTTATGCTTCTCGTTACGAAATTGTTGAATTGCAGATCTTGAATCTTTACTCAGGAACTTGTCACACAAGGCAACAATGAACTTGCTGTAGTACCTAATGTAGCAAATTGCAGCCTCCTTGTGAAATTTTTGCATCAAGCAAAAAGTTCTTGTCAAATTGTGAAGGGAGTAAACTTTGCTCTCGTGTTCGTAGTGAAGTAGAGTGCTCCGTTTGAGACAAGTTAAACGTGATTGAACATCATGTTTAGGAATAAGTTTCTGGAAGACCAAAGTAAACTGTTCTTTGGTGAACCTGTGGGGAAATATGGAAAGCATCACCAGCGTTGTTTGATGCTCATCATCAAGTCGATTGAAGACAAGTTGCAGACAGTGGTCAATACATCTGTCCTTTATGAAATAATCTGGACTCAACTCTTTAAGAAACTCTTGAGGAGGACTTCCACATAGTCTTTGCGCGAAACTGGTAGGATCTTCCTCTTGTAGGTTTGACAGTATAGCACAAACAACCATCGGGATACCTCCACAGGATCTGACAAAAATGTTAAGCTGCTGTTGTGTGAGGTTTCCAAAGCGATTAACGAAAAGGGAGCGTGAATGCTCATCCCTCAATGGCTCTAGCTTAATCAACTCAAGTTGAAACGAACTAAAGCTAATTTCTTCTCTTGAAGTAAATATGAACCGTATTTTTGAGGTACTTTGACCAATATCTTCAAAAAACTCTAAAAAATCACTCTTTTTGTACAACCCAGAAGATTTGGCACAGAATATTTCGCTATTCGGTGTGTTGGTAAAATCCAATAGTTCGGACTGATAAGTTTCTCCGAGTGTTTTCTCAAGATACAGCAGGTTATCTAGGTTCTCAATTATTAGAACGGTTTTATCTGGTGGCAGTAATCTCAGAGTGCGAATTGCCTGGTCTCTGGGTCTTTCCCCAGCAACAATGTTTAAAGATTCAAGGACTCGTCCTGCTAACTCTTCCACGCATTTCACCCCTCTAGGATTAATGTACACTATGTAGTATCCCTTAGAGATTAGCTGATGAGCAACTTCTGTAACCACACACGTCTTCCCATATCCTGAGCCTCCCACAACCTCAACAGGTGTCTTTGGATTATTCATCATGATTGCTAGTACTTTCTCACATATATCCTTTCGTCCAATCAAATCATCGATTCGATCAGGCAGGTAACCGTTATGTCCTGATGTCAGCTGACCTGAAACGTAGCAAATTAAAAGTCTGAGGGTCATCTTTTCAGTAATTCATTTGGCGACTCAGTTTTGCAAGTAGCTATTTAAGGCTTAATTTGGGAAGTTTCGAGTTGCAAAATTGTTGAGACCATTTTCCCCTTAAGTCACTATTGGCAAAAAGCCTTCATCTCCCCCTCCCTCTCTTATCTTTCAATGTTGCGTGTTTAAGTTTTCAGCGCGGTTTTGCATTGGTGGCAACATTGGTAGCGGGGCTGGCGAAGGAAAACTTTGATGTGTAAGACCATTGAAGAGTTACTGACACCCTAAAAAGGTGCAGTGCCTCAAGTAGTTTTGCACCTTGTTTTAGCATTATGTCAGATTATGGCATTAAGCACTAACTAGTATTGTTACTATTCCATCGTACGTATGTGTTTGTATGTCGCCGATAACACAAGAAAAAGAGGGTAAAGAGAGGAAGAGAGGGAAAATACAGAGAAAAAGAGATAGTTAGAGTTCAGTTCCGTGTCTTTTCTATTACACTCTCTATATTATGAATCCGTTTGTAGTCTTATGTATGATATAAATAAAAACACTGCTCCGGATAATATCTTGAAACTCTTTTCTCGAATTTCTAGTGTTCATACTTACAACACACGTGCCTCAACTTCTGAACATTTTTATACCAAAGAATCTCGACTCAATGTCAAACGAAATGCTTTTTCACGTGTTGGGGTCAAAATTTGGAATGGGATACCTCAAATTCTTAAAGAAAGACCGAAAAAAGCTTTTAAAAGATCACTAAAAGAAATGCTACTCGATATCCTTGTAACTGAAGACTCCTATTATATTGATGTGGATACAATTATCGTGAAAATGAAAAAGTAATTCTCTTTTCTGTTATTTTCATTTCATTTTACTTTTAAAATTTCACTTTAATTGTCCTTGAACTTAAGTTGAATAATATCTATTTAATGTCAAATATATATACTTATATCACGTCCAATTTCTTTGTATTTGTCTAGTTTGTATGTAAATTATGTAGCCTGGCCTGCCTCGAATAATCTTGCTAACTGCAGGCCAGTCCCAATGTATCTTTTGTTATATATTTAAATAAAGTTGTTGTTGTTGTTGTTGTTGTTGTAAGGGAACGTAGCAGTACCATAAACTAATCTTGAGGTCTCAACCTACTAATCTTGAGACCTCTGACCATTTGTAGGAGCCCATGCCATTCGACCGAGAAATTTGGAAATTTCGGTTGCAAGTCACGTGGATGGTCCGTCTCGTTTCGGTCCAACCGGAATATTTGGAATTACCCTTGAAGGTGGTCTCAAGTGACCGGTCGGTCTCGCTCGACGGAAAAGGCCTGTTCTTTTTGGTCATTTCTGTTTTGTTTTGGCTGTCTCTTTGTTTGAAAATGGCACAGAAGGTATGAGGACGCGCGTGAACTTGGAGCGCCAGGTTTGTACGTCTGAAAATACCGTTCCATTCGATAAGGACTAAAAATTTGGAGATCCAACTCCCGAATTTGTGATGAATGTTAGCAGCCCATCATGTTAGAGTATCGTGCTCTCCACTTAATTTTAATAAAGAAACAAAGCGCTGTTGATTGAGATAACGGGAATTAAACGTTAACGTTGAATAAAAGCCTCGTAAATGGAAAAGAAAATATTTCATTATCTGGTTCATATAATCAAAAATAGAAGCCCGCTTCCTACCTTTCGAAAAGGAACTCCCGTGTTCCATGCCATGCTCCAGAAGCGGCAGTGCCAGGCTCGACAAATCAAAACTGGACTCTGTTTGCTCAACAGACGAATCTGTAAGTCAGTGAGCAAGTAAGTACTGATGTTAGTAAGTAGTTTAGTTAGCAAGGAAAGTACTACCTCTTACTTACTGTACTACCTCTTACTTACTGTAAGTTACGAACCGAGTTTTTCCGCTCGGATTTATAGCCCGAGCGCGAAGCGCGCGGGCCATGAATCCAAGCGGACAAAACGAGGATCCGTAACTTACAGTACGGAGCGAGAAAACGAGGTTTGTAAGATATTTATTATATCTCAAAACAAACTTTTGAATTACGCGGGCCGTACAGTAAAGTACGGCCCGCTAAATTTACCAATCACAGCGCGCGTACTAACTGAGAGATATAATCAAGTCAGTTAGTAAAGAAGCAACTTAGTAAGTTGGTAAGTAAGTAAGTAAGTGAGGTACTGAGTAAGAAAGTTAGTAAGTAAATGAGGTACTGAGTAAGAAAGTTAGTAAGTAAATGAGGTACTGAGTAAGAAAGTTAGTAAGTAAATGAGGTACTGAGTAAGTAAGTAAGTAAATGAGGTACTGAGTAAGAAAGTTAGTAAGTAAATGAGGTACTGAGTAAGTTAGTAAGTGAATGAGTTACTGAGTAAGAAAGTTAGTAAGTGAATGAGTTACTGAGTAAGTAAGTTAGTACTGAGTAGAGTGAGTGAGTCATTCACAGGAAAGTATATTAAGGAAAGTGTTTTAACTTACCAATTGGGCCCTTAAAGAATCCTGTTATGATTTCAATGGCGTCAGTCCGTTGAATCCTGCCCAGTGCTTCTTTAATGTCATTTATAGTGAGCTCAGGTGACTTTGCTTTTAACCAATGAAGTATCTCTGTGGTAGGACTTTTTCTTCTTACCACAGCTGTTGCTCTATAGTTGTTATATACGCTCTCTGGAATGTCCAGTTTTTGCGCCAGCCAACTCAAACCTCTGACTCCTCTTACCTCATGATTGAGTTTACTACAAATCTTCGCCAGCAGATCTGACCCGGGTTTGACTACGTCCTTTAGTAACATGCCATCTAAATAGTGAAAAATACAGATTAAAATTGGTGTAAGAAATAAACTTATACAACGAGACAAATTTCAGGAGTTTGGCATTTGAGACTTGAGTATGCCCCAACACTGGTTCCAAAACTGACCGTCAACACAGTTTAACAGAATCTCAACGAACTTAAGTGAAATGTTGAAACCGTTTTAAGGGGACTTAGGCCAACGATGATTGCTTACGTGAGTTATCACTTGCCTTCCATTCCGTTTCCCTGCAGCAGGTTTACAAGGTCTTTTCTCTGCATGACCCTCAATGTT
>OX453273.1:44552617-44695117 GCA_949710005.1 Ricordea florida
ACCAGAGGGGGGATAGAGAACCCCCACAAGAAGTGGCAGCGGGTTCGTGAACTCCGTCAAATCGCAGGAGAGGTCGACACCGCTCTCCTCGCGGAGGGTGTCCGAAAGAGGACTACTCCTACAAAGAGGCTAGAGCTCCTACGAAGGATTGGAAATCGACAACTAGTCAGCTCTATCGCAAGAGAAGGTCCCCGTATACTCGAAGAGTTGGATGGGGAAAGAGAAGGTGAGGTAGGAGGTAGGCGCTTCTGGAAGTGGACTTTCTATCGAGGTGTGGATGGTCCTCTTGTGGCCCAGATAATGGATAAGCTCCGCAAGCGGGTCGAGACCAGCTGTTATCTGCGCTACAGCTACACCTATCGACTCCGGAATCTCGAAACGGGAGAAATTATCTTGTTTCGCAAAACAGCAAAAGGCAGCCCTTGGATCCAGCGGCTCGAGACGGAAGCTAGAGACTGGGTGCAGGCGGAAGACGAGAAGCGCTTGAGTGTTAACCAAATCGAGCGACCTAGCACCAAGTGGGTCTTCATTCGCTTTATCTATGTGGAAGTAAAAGTTGTAGTAGATCGGCAGGCGCCTCTGTTGGGGACAGGACCACTACCCAGTTTGCTCAGAAAAAAAGCCTGGGATGTATTCCTTGGACACCTATGGAGATAACCTCTGCCTCTTTCGGTGTACAGCGGTCCATCGTGGCGCGCGCGTGGATCGTTGCACCCTACAAGCCCGCGCTCTCGCTAGAGTGATATACAAACCGCCCGAGACTTGCCCAGGGGTTTCTCAGGACGAGCTGCGGAAAGTAGAGCAGCACTTCCGGCTCGGGATCCGGGTATACGAACCACAAGAGTCTGGAGATTGGCTGCATCGGAGGCACCCGGCTCACTATGAAAAAGTAGGCACTCCATCAATGACGATCGGAGTCTACGAGGGGCACGCGTTTCTCATTCGCGACATCCAGAAACTCGCGAAAAAGTTCGTGTGCGGGAATTGCAATGCAAGGTTCACACAGTTCAACAGCCTCCATCGCCACGCCGATCGTTGCACCCAAGGCGAGACAAAAGTTGTCTGCAAAGGAGAGAAAGTGGAAGCTCCGCCGTCTGCCTTTGAGAAGGTCTTCTACCCACAAAAACAGGATAGCGCCCAAGCGGTACAGTGGCTCGAGTATGAAGCCCGCACCAGAGGGATCCATATCCATCACCAGCTATGTGGACATGGAGGCGAGCGAGTGATAGAAGGTTTCGCTGTAGACGGTTATGATCCCATCTCAAAGCTCGTCTTCCAATTCAACGGGTGCTTATGGCATGGGTGCAAAATCTGTTTCCCATCGCCGAAGCAACGCCAGGAGCAACTTCGGAATCTTTCCAAGAAAATGGGCAGCCCCGTCACACGAGAAATGGCATACCAACAGACGCTCGAGCGAGAAGCCAAAATCCGTGACGCTGGCTATCGCCTTGTGGTTCGGTGGCAGCACGAGTGGCCAAAACCTTGGGGAAAAGACCGCATCCCCGAACGAAAAACCGAGACGTACCCCCACGCTATCGTATACGACTTCGAGAGTTATCTCGACAAGTCCAGTGCGAAAAAACCGACCACTGATTTGACCATAGAGGGAGACCACGTTCCTATCTCCGTCTCCATATCAGACACCCTGGATCCGACTCCCGAACACCTATGCGTACGAGGACCCCCGAAGTTGCTCGTCGACGAGTTCATTCGAGCGCTAGAGCGGCGAGCTGGCCGGATTCGGGAAGACGTCCGTCAGAAATTTCTACCCGACACTATCGAGCTCTTACCCAAAAAGTATCGGGAAGCGATCGAAGAGTGGTGCGACCAAGTCCCTGTGCTTGGGTTCAATTCGGGGAAGTACGATTTGAACTTGATCTGGAACCACTTCGTCCCAGAAATCTGCAAGACGACCGACCAGTCCATCAAAGTGGGGTGTAAGGACAACCAGATTATGTATATCACAACTCCGGACTTCAAATTCTTGGACGTCTTGAACTACATCGGCCCCGGCAAAACCTACAATGCTTGGGTCAAAGCCTACGGGTGTACCCACACGAAGTCTTGGTTTCCGCACGAATGGTTCGACTCGCCCGACAAGCTCGACTTCCCTGGCCTACCGGACTACCCACAGTGGTATTCGAAACTGAAAGGCAAATATCTCCTTTCTCTTTCGGAATATCGAGACTGCAAGCGGGTATTCCGAGAAAAGGGGATGCAGACCTTCGCGGATTGGCTCCGCTACTACAACGACCTCGACGTGGGACCGTGCGTCGAAGCGCTCCAAAAGATGCGCGAGTTTTATACAGACTATGGCATCGACATCTTCAAAGATGTGGTAAGTCTACCCGGTGTGTCGATGAGGTTCGTCTTGCGAGGGACACTTCGCACCCCCCGAGCGCCCGAGTTGTACGCCCCCAACAAAGAAGCGTACGACATGCTAAAAGCGGCGGTTGTCGGAGGCCCTTCGATCGTATTTACCCGCTACCACGAGGTGGGAGTCTCAAGGATCCGCTCTTATCAGGTCGCAGAGGCCCGTCTCTGTCAACGCATCCTCGGGTACGACGCGAACGCGCTCTACCTCTCTACCATGGCGGCCCCGATGCCCTGTGGGGAGGGAACGGTGACCCACTGTCGTAGGCCGAGCAATGTCGACGGATTTGTGAGGGATCTACGAGAAGGAAGGTGGTTCGGGTTCGCCGAGGTTGACATCGAGGTCCCCGAACACCTCTGGCCAAAGTTCGAAGAAATGACCCCGCTCTTCTACAGCAAGGAGATTCCCGTCGAAGCGGTCCCCCAAGAGATGCTGGACTGTCTCGAGCGAACAGGACGAACCCGCTCAACAGATGCGAAGCTTGTAGGGGCCCTATGGGCCAAGAAGATTCTGTTGTACGCCCCTCTGCTTCGGTGGTATCTCGATCACGGGCTTGTCTTGACCGCGGTCTACCGAACGATCAACTACAAACCCCAAAAGATCTTTGGTTGGTTCGTCGACAAAGTTACAGAGGCCCGTCGCGAAGGGGATACCAACAAGGACAAAGCACTATTCGCCGACCTCTTCAAACTGCTCGGTAATAGTTGCTACGGTAAGTTTATCGAAGCGCTGGAACGGCAGACGGAGGTTTCCTACACAGCCGACGAAGCGGTTGTCGATCGTGCTTTCCGCTCTTCCTGGTTCGAGGACCTCGACGAAATAGGTTCCGCCTACGAGATCCACAGGAGGAACCAGAAGATCGAGATCACCCGCCCGTTCCAAATCGGGATCACGGTCTACCAGCTCGCCAAGTTGCGTATGCTCGAATTCTATTACGACTTCCTGGACCGGTTCGTCGATAGGAAAGACTTCGAACTGATACAGATGGACACCGATAGCCTCTATATGAGCCTCTCCAGAGAGCGCTTAGATGAAGTCGTTCGTCCCGAGCTCCGGACAGAATTCGATGCCTGCAAGAAACAGTGGCTAGTTTGGGACAAGTGGAGTGGCCGCACACCAGGCCTATTCAAGCTAGAGTTCGAGGGAACCCGTGCCATTGCTCTCTGTAGCAAGGCGTACTACGTAGACAATGGCGAGGGCAAAAGCAAAACCTCGGCGAAAGGGATGTCGAAAAAAGACAACGACTTGACCTGGTGGCGCTACAAATCAACCCTGGATGGGGCACTCGACCGAGCAGAAAACCGGGGATTCCGGATGGGAGATCAAGGCCAGATGATAACTTACCACCAGGAGAAATTAGGGCTTTCCCCCTACTACGACAAGAGAAGCTAAGGGTGCTACCCGACGGGATTCACACCGAACCCCTTGCGTACACTTTCAGGGGGTAATTCGGTATTCCACGGCACTACCTGCAGCTCCTCGCGGACAAAGCCTCGTTTGGGTCCGTCTCTGAGATAGTAGACCACAGGCTCGCCAGGCCGAACAATCGCGCGCTCTTGCTCGAGAACCTCGAGGCTCCAAATAGGATCAGTTGCACGTCTTCGCCCACCCTCCTGTTCACCAGGCTGGTATAAATATCGTACGCTGGCGTCAGAGGAAAGTCTCTCTTCCAACAAACCAACCGCCCTCCCCGGTACAACAGCGGAAGGTTTTTGTACCACCGATTTGGATTCGATGGCATCCTGCGGTTTTCTTCCGATCAACCGCGTCGGTTCGTTGTTCAAAGCCGCGACAACCGCAGGCAACCGAACCACCCACTGTACCGATCTTTCTCCTTCGGGAAGAAGCATCTCCTGGGCGTACTGGTAACCGAACAACCGCTCGGCTAGAGTCCTGTTGAACCTCTCAACGATCGCTTGGTCTCGGTGGATATCCACGCGGCCGCGCCGGACTTCGGTATTGTGGCGAGCTAGTAGCGGCAAGACAGCTCCCATGAACTCTTTTCCCGGGTCGACTTGAAGTAGCTTGGGCCAGGACAAAGGGCTTCGCTTGTAGATGCGCTCCAACGCTTCCGCGACTTGTCTCGCTTCCTTGGAAGCCAAAGGTTCAGCCTCCTTGTAGCGCGAGGCAACATCTACCACGGTGAGAGCATACTTGTAAAGCTTCCGCCCTCGCCCAGGTCGGTCGTGGGGAAGAAATAGAAGATCGGCCTGATGAACCTCGTTTGGTGTTGAGACATTGAACCTTGGCCTCGGTATGCGTTGTGGAGGCGGGAGGTAGATCTGCCAAATTGCCTGTTTTTCTAGCCACTCCCGGGCGGTATCTTCAGAGACGCCAGCCGCGTCCGCCAACTTCTTCGACGCGGCGTGCCCCTTCCAATAGCCCTGAGGGCTGTAGTAGATGCCAGACAGCTTCTTTTCCATTGGTCTATAGCTCCATCGCGAAAAAAGCTGTTGTGGCCTCACAACCATCGGCTAGCAGCATACCCAATGGCGAGCATCCCACCACCTACATAGGCCAGTTCACCCGTACGCTGGAAACTCGAAGGACGGTAATAATCGCTCCGTTGCGGCGCGTCGTGGTCATCAACCGCTGTGGGACGAGGATGGGTTTTAGCGTACAGGTCGAGAGCGCGGTTCGTTGCAGCTGTGTCTTGGTCAGCTCTATTGCGCAGGCGTTCCTGCTCTACTTCCCAATCTGCCAGCTTCTCGCGGCGTTTCTGAAAGGCAGCCCAGTCGGCCTGGTACTTCTCCAAGGCTTTGTCGTGTCGCTTCCGCTCAGCCGCCATTGCATCGGGACCTTTCCCAGAAAGCGCCCGCGCGAGATACGACCCACCAACGAAGGCCGTAGCGTTTAAGATAGCCCCACCCACCATAACTGCTATGCTTACCATCTCTACTCAGTTGGGATTATCTTTTTATCAACTAAGTATTGCCTAGCTGCGACCGCTCCCGAGAGAACTGCAACCCACTTCGCGTAGTTTTCAATCGACGAGGAAGGGTCCGAGATCATAGGAGTTTTGAGAACTTTTTTTCCCACCCAACCAATACCCGCAGCAATGCCTGTCAGAGTTGCCGCTTCGACAACAGTGGAGACGACTTTGTTGTCCATCGAGTCTATATCTAGCCAAAAATTATTCCATAATTCTACGAGGAGACGCTGCAGGACGCGGGGTTTCGGCTGGTGGTTGATGACGCTTTGGAGGCTGCTCCGTGTGCTTGAGGTACAGGCTATACAGACTGACCAAGAGGCTCCCTGCGGCAATCAGGATGCCCCAATTGACAGAGCTCCAGCTTGTCGTAGCTCGGTGTGATTCCTCGCGCTCGTTATCTCTCTCGTGGTCCTGCTCTCGAGCCAGAGCTTGTCGAGCTGCTTTGTTTCTAGCCGCGAGGGCACGACCAGCCGCGACCTTCTTAGGATCCTTCTGTTTAGTCGGTTCTCCGGGAGCGGTCGGTGCTGTAATACGATCTTCTTCTTCCATCACTTTAGACAAGGCTAACAGAAACAAGATACTATACAAACATCAAAAAATTGCTAGCATCTGCCAGCAAAACTACTAGCGTTCGCTGGCATCTGCAAGAGGATCGCTAGCATCTTCTGTGTGGCAACCTACATGAGCCAGTGCAGCCACTAGTGCCACCAATCTCCCCCCGTTGACAGCGATCCAGCCGGCTCCATAGCTCAACTCACGTCGTATCAGAGCATCCTGCTGGAGGTCTGTTAACAATGCCTGCTCGGAATCCAGCTGCTTACCTACTGCTCCCAACACACGGTTTACCACCTTGCACGCGACCTTCAAAACCCCGCTAGAGAGACTTTGGTCGACCTGCCTTCCGAGGGTCGTCTGGTAACGAAGATGGAGCGAAGCAACCTCCTTCCTCGAGAGCTTGTGGACGTCGCCCAGCGACAGCTCCTTACCCAAGTACTCCTTGGTATTACCGGAGGCCGCCAGAATAGCCAGTGCCTCCCGTTATTCCCGGTCGTCGTCTACAGGGGCTGGCGCGGGTGCGACCAGTTCGATTCCTTCCTCGCGGAGAATTTCATCCAGCACGTTTCCTTCGACGTCATCCATGACTATATATCTCCCGAAACAATTTTGCTGGGAGCTGGGATTTCTAGCACAATATCGAATGGATGACGGAGACGGAAGCAAAGTCTGGCGTACGGATGCTACTTGAGCGCGGATAGCATTTGTTGCCGCTCCTCGTTGGGATGTCCTACCCCGTAGTTTTCCCAAAGTATTTTCCCATCGAGCTCGCTAGGGCTGTAAAACGTCAACGTCGCGGCTACATTTTCCCGGAAGGCTTTTGCCACGCTCGTGTACTGTTGGGTCAGGAGCCATACTGAAAAATTCTTGTGCCGGCCAGAGAAAGCCAGCTCTACGAGAGCGCTCCGTTGTTTTTTGACGTCTTCGCTGGCGGCGCAGTCGTCCAGAATAAGCAACACCTGGCCACGCCCTTCGAAGACCGCGGTGCAAAGCCGAAGACACTTCTCAATTTCACCGCCCGAGTTCCCTGGTGCCAGGGCTACAAAGCCGGGGTCTTTGTGGGCAAATCCCCGATATGTTTTGTTGTGGACGTACGTCGGGCAAATCAAGCACACGACGTGGAACTTCCCTCGAAAAGGCCCGCGTAGAGCTTCGACGACCAGTCTCGACTTCCCGGAAGCTGTTGGACCGACGATAAGCAGGTGGCCGGGTATCAAATCGGTGAGAAAGTCCATTTCACCTATATAGGGGAGGCGATTAATAGTAGGCGACTTGGCTACCAAGGTCGAATGCTGCGTCGCCTAGGAGGAAGACGTGGCAGTTGCCCACACCACCGCCGCCGGCCTTTCGATAGATCCGGAACTGAAGATTTTTTCCCGGACCGAGAGCTGCTTGTCCGTCACCGTGCACAAGGTGGTCGCGTGCCGTGCGTAGATCGATGAAGATCCCGTATTTGTCATGGAAGAACCTAGTAGGCTGCACCACCGTGGTGTTACCTGGAGGGTGCACAAGCCATTCTGCGCCGGCTCGCGCGGTCTCCCAAATATCTGCGGGGAGCATACCGCTGGGGTACAGCGTGTTGGGGACGCCGTTGAGGTCGAATTCAACCTTGGTCACACCCGGATTCGGAAAGGCTTCGCTGTGTCGTGCTCCCGCGGGGAACTGGTCGACGAACAGGAACAGGACACCCACAAAGCTTTTGAGTTGCACGGGGATGTTGTCCGCGAGAAGGGGTTCGGCGGCCTTCGCAAAGGAGATCACTTTGTAGTGCGAGATGTGGTTGTAAAGAACCACGCTAGGGATGTGCTGTGCGTAGCCGGGGGACTCAATCACTTGGTACACCATTTCGATTTTTTTGAGCGTGTAGCTGCCAATTTTTGTCACATCCGAGCTTACGATGACATCTTTGGCGGCGGCGAGTGTGAGCTCCAACCGAATTGGCGGAAGACTCGCCGTATGGAGAACGCCGTGGGTTCGAAGTAGCTCAAAATCAAGTGGGAGCCGATACTTTGGGAAGGCCTCGGCAATCGCCAGATCCCCCGCCACATCGCCTTTGTCTCCGGCCTCTGAGCGGATTTTGTTGACCTCGGTTGTCTGGATTCCTTGCTCAATGCGTTTAGCTCGCTCTTCGGTGGGAAGCCACAGGTCGGAGAACGCTCCAACAAGGTCAGCGCGCTCCAGGTCCTCTAGGGTTTTATCGCCCATCTTGACGACCCGTCGCCGAATCAAACAGCGCCCCAGGTTGTCAACAACTTCGTCGATCCGCCTAGCGACACCTCGCCTACAAGGGCTAGGGTGTCTGGGACTAGGACGGTGTCGGGTGCAAGTCTGGGAATGTCAACGTAAAGAGTCTCTTTGTGATTCGCCGAGCTCGGGTTAAAGGTCAAGCGGTGGGTGACGCGTTTTCCTTTTGCGGCCATCAAAGCGCGTGGCTCCTCCCGCGGGTCAAGCTTCTTGGAGATGTACGCCATTTTTACTTTTCTTGTATGTATAGGCAGAAAGAAAACATGGATATCAACCCTGATGAGATGGACCCTTTGCTACCCCCTGATGAGCCCGATGACGACCCTGATGAGCCCGGTGGCGCTGAAGGTGGCGATGAAGGCGGAGAGCAAATCGGGATGTATGACTTAAGACCGCGAAGACCTGGGGCACGTCCGCGTGAGCCTGACACAGCAGAAACGTCGTTGTCGACCGACCCTGCTAATGGGGAGCCGATCGATACAAGTGAGCTGACTATAAACCCCTATGATAGGAGACCAATCAGTAAAAATCTCCTGTCCGATGCGAAGGAAGAGTTAGTGGGCGAATATCCCAATGCTAACGGATACGAAATCGGTCTTGTCGGTGGGCGTATTATGATTCGTGTGTGGGAGGGGGAAAATAAGACGTGGCGACCACTGCGAAACTTGGATGGTAGTTTTACGCAGAACTTCTCTAAAGAATTGAAAGAAGTTCTAGGACCCGCCGTCGGTGAGATGATTGAAGAACATAACACCACAATAGAAACCCTCGAACAGCAAAATCGACAAGACGAGGAGATAAGAGTCTCCCCCGATATTTCACCCGAAGATAGACGTGCGGTGGAGGCCCGGATTGCAGCGCGCGCGGAAGAGATTCAAGAACTCGAGCTTGAAAGAGAATCCTTGGAAGAGCGAAGGTCTCTGCGGGACCACGTTCGAGCCATTTTCAAGAAGTACGGCTTCACTATCCTGGGGGTTCTCGTAGCGGCTGGGACGGTCATTGGTGTTATCTTGGGGGCTTTACAGCGGGGGCTCGCCGGTGTAGCGCAGGGGGTAGGCCGAGGGTTGAAGGCTATCGGAAAAATGATCGGGAACCTTCTCCCTGGAGCCATAGGCGCCATTGTCTCGTTCCTCTTCCGCACGGCTGGAGAAGTTGTTGGTTTCTTAGCCAAAAACGCCTGGCTCTTGATCGTAGCCGTGGTAGTGTTTCTCATCGAGCGCTACAAGAAGAAGTCTACCTAAACAACCACCAAGTCGCACCTGCGGCCACAACAGTGACTGCAGCTAGATTTCGCTCGTGCGCGGATGGCGCGACGGGGGCTTTAGTTTTCGGGACAAGTGGGACTGGGGGTTCTATTTTCAGCGTTGTTTCCGATACAAGGGGGACTGGGGCTTTTGTTTTCGGTGTTGTTTTCGGGACAAGGGGGATTGGGGCTTTTATTTTCGGCGTGCGGCGTTGTGTCCGCTCGTTCACACGCGGATTGACCCCGAAAATCATATCGCTGGTCGCTTTCTGGAGCTCATTGTTGTACCCGAGAACGCTGTCTGCATTGATAACAAGCCGGCTGGGGAGCAACCAGAGCCCTGGGGCCACGGCCAGATTCAACTGCACCCGGGCGTCGGACAGAGCTCGTTGATAGTTCTGGATTCCGACGGCGATATCGTTTACTACGATGGTCTCCTCTAGAAGTTGTCGGAACATTTGGCGAGTCTCAACAGCACTGCCACTCGCCCCCACGATGGTGGATAGGGTTTTGACTTGTGAGCCAAGAACGCAATATACCAAAGCCTCGATACTCCGATTGAGACGACCCCTGCCCGCCTCCGTCAGACCTTCACCCTTTTTTAGTCCAAACCAGTTGTACTGCTCTCCGCCGTGGGCGTCGTTTCGGATAAATGCCACCAGATTACCTTGATCCTTTTTACCGCCCTCATCTGAGAAGAGATTCAAGCTATCTGGCCATGTGTTGGCCTCGGTGTCATAGCGGCGGATGACGTACTCGTTCTGATAACCCCCGCCGATGTGCTTGGGTCCATAGCCGGCCCCGTAATCCCGGAACACGTCTCCAAGCCCGTGGTTTCGACCCCCCCTCCAGCGAAAGTCGGGGGCTCTAGACAGACCGAATTCGATACAGAGGCTTTCAAAGGCGGACTTGCGGTATGGGTTGTTTGTTTTTTGGAAGCCAGTGTCTCCAGGGAGGGGACAGCCGAGCTCGTATAGGATCCGACGGACGGAGAAGTACACGTGGAAGCGAAGCAGCCCCTGAACTATGGGCGGGAATTTTTTATTGCCCGGGTCGGTAATAGACACCCCACACCCCGCAGTTGCGCACCATGTGGCGAAGTTCAGCTGTTGTGGCCAATATTCGTATGTTGGAGAAGAGAGCCATTGGTGTGCCTCCTTTGCCGTTTGATGTGTAATAGTTGTTTCCTTCCATATGTCTCGGACTCCTGATTTGAAAGAAATTTTTGGGTCAACAAAGATCTCGATCTCTCGAAGCAGCGGTGCGAGCTTTTCAGGGGTTTCAGTGAACGGAAAGGAAGGCACGGGGTATTTGTCCGGTTATTCTAATTTTTTACCGAATTCTTCTGACTTTTTTATAACAGTCCAAAAATCTATTCCGGGGGTTTTATGCATGGTGAATATATACACGGGTAATAAAATGTCCCTCAGCATAGCGGCAAGCGAGGGTGTGAATGAACTTCACCCTCCAGTCGGTGACGAACTCTCTAGTGTTGCGGCTCGAACCGTGAAGATCCCCGAAGTCACGATCACACTACTTAAAACGATGAATATATATTACTTCGCTCTCCACTCATTAGAACTATCCCGCATTCGCGAAGGAACCGCCGATTTTGCCATGATCAAGAAAGCGCAGGGGTCCGTTCTGGTCACCATTCCGAAAGGCGAGTATAACCTCCACTGTCTCCAGCAGGCTTTCGTCTCTGGACATGGAAAGGAAATCCCCGCTGGAACTTGTGAACTTCGGATAACCGCTACTGGGGTGTATTTCTTCTCGAAAATACAGGTGATCCTAAACAGAAACCTAGCCGAATTGTTGGGGATATCCGAAGTCCCACGCAGCACGATTCCCGTTCCTGTAGAATGGGGCCCGCCCGCGGTTTCAATCTACTGCGATTTGGTGGACCCCAACAAGTCGTACGAGGGGGGCAAGCCCTCCTATCTGCTGACGCGGGTCGAGCCTTTACAGCTTCAAGGTCCTTCGGTGTGGCATTTGCGACCGTTTTATCTCCCCCTCGACCCCACAAAAAGAAATCTCTTTCGAGTTTGGACGGTGCCGACGACCAAGGCAGAAGTTTTGTTGGAGCTCTGTATATAGGACATGGAATCTGATTGTTTGTACCCAAAGGTTCCCACCGCCCCCAACGATGAGGGGCATTCGTTTCGGCTTCAAAAGATTTGCGATATTCAGACCGCACTAAAAAACAGTATCGCTCACTATGAAGGCGTTCGAAAAAAATATACCCGCTCTCGGACCATTCTAAACGGGGTAGCTTTGACGACTGGAAGCCTGAGCGTTATACTTTCGGCTTCAGGCCTGGCCGCCTCTTTGACCGGCCTTGGAATTGTCGTCGGCGTTCCGTTGGGTGCTATTGGCGGCATCTTCGGAATCGTTTCAGCCTCTATGGTCAAGGTCAGTAAACGTATCGCCGTAAAGATCTCCAAGCATGAGCGAACCGTCGCGATTGGTGAGACGAAGTTGAGTACAATAGATGACTTGGTCTCGAAAGCCTTGCAGGATAACCAAATCAGCGCTACCGAATTTCAACTTATTCTGTCTGAGGTTGAAAAATATGAAACTCTCAAGCGCGTGATTAAACAAAAAGCTTTGACAAAAAACGAGGACCTCGATATGACAAAGCTGCGGTCCGAGATTCGCGGGGAACTGGTCGCAGAAATGCGCGAAAAACTCGCTTGAATCTAGGGTTTTATTTCCACGTTGAACGATGACTTCAGCTTGGCCCATAGAGCATTGTATTTTCGAAGCGTCGTCGGTCGAATGTTTGAGATGTCGCACAGGGCTGCTCTTTCGGGGTCCTCTCGGAGTTCGAAGATCACTTTCAACAGCCATATCAGCTTTGGAAGCCGGCGGTAGCCTGAGACAAGACCCAAGTTGTCCTCAATACGATTCACGAGGTTTACTATCGATTTTCTTTCGAGTAAATCAACCCCGAACTCTTTCATCAACAATTTTTGCAACGCGGACCTTCTAGTTTTTGATCTTGGTCTAGGTATATACCACTCGTTTCGCCGGTCGGTTAGAAGGTTCCATGTAAGATGATCAAACTCACCCGAAACCACACGCTGGCAAAGTCGAGGGCTGGCTAAAAGATACCCCTCGATGCCTTCTGGGTTGGGACGGGGAGAAATTGGAGGGTCATCTAAGAAAGAGGTTGCTAAGTGTTTTAACTGCGAGAGGTAAGTAGAGGAATAGTTTACTTTTTTCAAGCTGGCAGCGACCGTTACATCCATTTTTGCGGTCTATTGCTTACTACTCTCTAATTACCTGCCCGAAAAAGGATGTCCCCGGAGGCGGCACCCACCTCATAGCGGCGCCGCTTCTTCGCTCAATTTGTTTTATTCCCACACCAATTCGTATTTGTTTGCCTTGGGAGTCTT
The DNA here is from genome assembly GCA_949710005.1 of Ricordea florida. Taxonomy (NCBI): domain Eukaryota; kingdom Metazoa; phylum Cnidaria; class Anthozoa; order Corallimorpharia; family Ricordeidae; genus Ricordea; species Ricordea florida. Next base: position 44,565,364 of record OX453273.1, read on the forward strand.
TCCGCCTTGCAATACAGCTTCTAGAGACATGTTAACGTTTTAAGCGTTTCCTCTCTGAAAAACGGCTTCTAGAGACATGTTAGCGTTTTAAGCGTTTCCTCTCTGAAAAACGGCTTCTAGGTGGTGGTATTTGATTCATACCTTATATACTACTCCCAGTATGGAAGATACGTTCTCTTACCTCATTTTCTCTTGCTAAGAATAACTATCAATCAGACACAGAAAGAATATAGAGGTGATAATACAATCAACTCATCTCTTCTTTGGGAAATGATAAAAACGAAAGTCCGAGAGAAATCAAGCAGCTCTGCGATTGGCAAAAAACGCCAAGCGGTTTACAAAGAACGCGTTTTACAGGAAAAAAATTTGTAACTTGCGTGCAAGTGAAGGTGAATGCATGCAAGTGAAAATAAATGTATGCCAGTGAAGGTAAATCGATGTGAGTGAAGGAAAATGCGTGTAAGTGATCATGAAGGTGAACTCGCGTAAGTGAAGGTGAGTGTGTGTAAGTGAAGGTGAATCCATGTAAGTGAAGGTGAATGCATGTAAGTGAAGGTGAATCCATGTAAGTGAAGGTGAATCCATTTAAGTGAAGGTGAATCCATGTAAGTGAGGGTGAATCCATTTAAGTGAAGGTGAATCCATGTAAGTGAAGGTAAATGCATGTAAGTGAAGGCGAATCCATGTAAGTGAAGGTGAATGCATGTAAGTGAAGGTGAATGCATGTAAGTGAAGGTGAATGCATGTAAGTGAAGGTGAATCCATGTAAGTGAAGGTGAATCCATGTAAGTTAAGGTGAATCCATGTAAGTGAAGGTGAATCCATGTAAGTTAAGGTGAATCCATGTAAGTGAAGGTGAATCCGTGTAAGTGAAGGTAAATGCGTGTAAGTGAAGGTAAATGCATGTAAGTGAAGGTGAATCCATGTAAGTGAAGGTGAATCCATGTAAGTGAAGGTGAATCCATGTAAGTGAAGGTAAATGCATGTAAGTGAAGGTGAATCCATGTAAGTGAAGGTAAATCCATGTAAGTGAAGGTGAATCAATGTAAGTGAAGGTGAATGCATGTAAGTGAAGGCGAATCCATGTAAGTGAAGGTAAATGCGTGTAAGTGAAGGTGAATCCATGTAAGTGAAGGTAAATGCATGTAAGTGAAGGCGAATCCATGTAAGTGAAGGTAAATGCATGCAAGTGAAGGTAAATGCGTGTAAATGAAGTTGAATGCATGTATGTGAAGTTAATTCCATGTAAGTTAAGGTAAATTCGTGTAAGTGAAGGTGAATGTATGTTATTGAAGGTGAATCCATGTAAGTGAAAAGGGATGCGTATTAATGTAGGTAAATGCGTACGTGTAGGTGAGTGCCCATGTAGGTTACAGTTGGTGATATTTATATGAAGCACTTTATAGTATTAGTGCGTATAAAACTGTAGGAGCGATCTGTGCTCATAGTTCTTTAAAAAATGTTTGAAACAGATCTAAGAAAGTAAAATTGTCTCTAAATTTTCGACCGCCTTCTGCGGCCTTCTTCAGAGAATGATGATTTCGCGCGATTCACATAATTTTAATACGCTGAGGTGTTATTGTTCGTTGCCCCCTAGGGAGGCAATCAGCGACGCGTAAACCCTTGGCAAGGATGCTCTTTCATTTACGGAGTTTTTGTCTAAGAAAGAGTGTAAGGATCGGTTTTGTTTTCGACATGGAACCGTTTGTAAGGCGCCGGTAGTTGTTAAGTTGTTTAAAGACGAATTTAAGAAACAGCTATTTACCTCAGGGCAGGTGGATACTGTAGAAATCAACTACGTTAATCTCCCCTTTGAACAGTATCCTGGCCATCTGCACGCGCGGAATAGATTAAGAGTTTAGCTGATAACCGCCATCTTGGTTCCTGTTTACTAAACTCGTTCAACCGGAATCTATGCCGGGTAATTCCCTTATTTTAAAAAGCGAAGAATTACCCGTATTTTATGTTGTGCTTTCAGTTTCAAAATGCCAATTGCAAACTGACAAAACCCTCGATTCTTAATGATGATTTTCTTCTCGATATCAAAAGTGCTGTTGGAGTAAACACTAGTAGTATACGTGGCTTATATGACCGGTAACCAATCAGGAGCCGAGAAAGACAATAGGCTATTGTTTGGAGAACAATGGATGCTATTGTTTTCCAAATCCAAGATGGCGGAGGTATTTTTCAGCCAATCAGGAGCCGAATTAAGGATTCAAGATGGCGGCGCTCATAGGGCCGGTAACCAAGCAGGAGCCGAGAAAGACCATAGGCTATTGTTTTGAGAACAATGGATGCTATTGTTTTCCAAATCCAAGATGGCGGAGGTATTTTTCAGCCAATCAGGAGCCGAATTAAGGATTCAACTTGGCGGCGCTTATGCAAAGCCAGCCATGTTGGAAAACAGCCCACCAGCCTCGACAGAGGACCTGGAATCGGTCTCACAGATTTCCATGGCAACCCAATCAATAATACTTACAGTGTCCTGTGCCCCCAAAATGCGTAGTAGTCCTTCCTGCTAGCGGTCATGGTAAAGACTGAGAGACTTGGGTCCAAGCCTAGGCTATGTAGGGTGTAGCAAAGCATCATGGGACGATGACATCATCAAGAACCAATCCGAATGAAGAAAATTCAGCATAAATTAAAGTACTTACAGTGGGGCTTCCCCAGTCCCCCTCTCTTAAGGAGAGCATTAAACCCTGGAATCTCACCTTTGTGGGGCACTCCCCGAGGGTTGGTTACCTCGGCTCATGTTTGAAAAGTCCCTGACAGCGGTGAAACTCCGATTGCCTTGTGCTTTGATGTCCCCATGGCTATCCAGAATACTACGCGCTTTGAATGCGTTAATGAATAGGTGTACCTACCATCCCATGTCGGTAGTTTGTTTCCTTGAACATAATAAAAGACTTGTTTAGTATCCTTTTGAACCATATTGTAATCACATTCAATTGATCTATCGACAAGCTTAGTAATGCCTACCAGTGCCGAAAAACCAGAGAAAGATTGAAGAAATGGAGGAAAAAAATCTTGAACTATGCATTGGAGAAAAACATCAAAGGAATTTCAAGCAAACTTTTCAAGCTTGAAATAAAGATCTAACTAAATTTACAAGCACTAGCTGCAAAGCGTACCACTCTAATTCATTGACATTGCGAATTATAAGCAGTTTTCGACGGGAATAAAACCAATTACATTAATCATAGCCCTTAGTTCTTGGAGAAAAGAGAATTGCGTGTTCCTTTCTTATTTCTTCATCCAAAATGAGAAGAAAGAGTTAAAAGAGAAAAAATACAATTGAAATACTTCAAGTGGAAATGAATTGCTAATGATCTAAAGGCCTTGACCCGACTGTTCCCTTGAGAAAAGCATCATTCAAAGGAATCTTAAACAAATAAAGTACATTTTGAGCGACCGTTGAAGAATTAACATAATTAGTCAGACATGAACCGTGAAATGAATTAAGATCGAAAAAGTACATGTTTAGAAGCTAAAATCATGTTAGACTGTATCCTTTAGGAAAAACATCAAAGGCATTTCAAACAAACTCTTCGCGCCTTAAGTGAAGATCTAACAACACTTCAAATTGTTCGCTTCAAATAAAACAGCCGCTCGAATAATAAGCAGTTTTCGACAAGAGTAAAACACTTACATCAAATATAGTCCTTTTCTCCAATGCGTCACACACCTCTTGTTCACTTAATTCCATTTCACCAAGACAGGAGAGAAAACTATGTTTACTAAGACCTACGCACGCTGAACGAACTCGCACAAGTAAAATGATTTTGCTTACAACGTTTGATTAATAAAAGTGTATTCATAAAAGAATAAACAATGGTCGGTTAACAACCAATGAGATGATGGGGGATGGTAAGGTACACCTAGTCATCAACGTGACAAAAGGTTTGGTTAAGAACCAATGAGATGAAGTGGGGGTACTCGATATTCCCTGTGGTACCATTTGTCTTTAAAACAAATCAAAAAGTCGTGATGCTTACTTTATAACGTTAATTGAATAATCATAACATGAAATCCGTAGGGACAATTTTAAATCTTAAAGTCTTGACCGTCGTTGGTGTTGGGAACTAGACTCGTTTCCAGTTTCTTAGACTCTTGTTCCTTGGCCCCAAAACGCACGAGATTTTTGTCTGTTTTTCTTTGCGTTTGGTCCCGAAGTCTTTGCCTGATCCGTTCCTTATTCTTCGCATAATAGCATCTCCAATATTCGTTTATCCGTTCCCTGTTGTTTTTACAGTATTGTCTTCGGTAATTTCTGATGTGCTCCTTGTTCTGTTGACAATAGGCTCTCTGGGTGCTGGCGAGTCGTTCCTAGTTAACTTCATACCATCTTTTACGACGGGTTTTGAGAATCTCAACGTTCTCTGCACGATATCTTTTTTGTTGGGCAAGGATTCGCTCTCTGTTCTTTGCATAATAGTTTTTGTGGTAGGTCTTTTTACAGATAACCCTCTGGTCATTTTCTGACAGTGGATTGAAGCAATTCATCTTGTGGCGTCTTACAAATAATGACTAAAACTCTGTAATCACACACTCTTATAAGAGTCACGTGGCTAATTCAGGTTTCAACCTCTTCTTCTACTTCCTCTTCGTCATTTTCCTCGGGGAGTAACTTCTTATGCATTAGTCTGTTCAACAGGAATTTCCTCTTTGCTACTGCAGACTCGGCCGCTTCGTCAAAATCCATGTCATCTTCCTCAAGAAAGCGTCGAAGCGTCTTCATGACTTTACGGTGTATTGCATCGTGTTTAATACGGTGAGTCCATTTTAGACGCTCTAAGTAATTCCTTCGCAGCCTTCTTCTACTTACTGGCAATAGGGCATTGAACGCAGCATTTTCGGCATAGTGTTGAGATTTTCCCTTATCTAGGAACTGCTGGAGTTCGTTCAGGTAGGTTTCTTTGAGATCTTCCCCGACTTTTTGACGTAACGGACTCCACGGATCTGGTTCATCATCATTCGCTTCTTCTTCCTCTTCAGAGCTACTACTATCCTCTTCTTCCTGTTCCTCTTCAGGCTCCTCTTCTTCAACCTCCTCTTCTTCTTCTTCCTTTACATCACTGTTATCTTCTACGGGGCCAAAAATGTCTGTTGAATGATCACCCATGATTGTCGTCGACCTTCACCAAAGACAGCGTGCTTCAAATGAGCCGAGTCTATTAAACTAATATTTAATATACTGTTTTAGTAAATGATCAAACATCCTCTCTTTTAATTCTTCGATGCCAACGCGGGTATCCTTCGTGCGTCAAGAGGTGACTAAACACGCGTCTCTTGTCATCACTGGCGGGGTGTAGATCCAAGACCGCGTACCCAAGCGGTCGTTCGATCACTTTTTGATACACATCCATCATGTCTTGCCAACAAGTGGGAAAAGCTTGAAGCAGTAAATTCCTTATCCCTAATTTATCTCTTGGATTTTTGAACGCTACGATGTAGTGGGCGTTCCTGGAAATACTCTTAGCGTATTTCCCTGGTGGAAACATGTCCTGACACAAGTACAGCACGGTGATGTTTTGATGGTGAGAGTGTTTGGTAAATAAGTCCAGCAACTCTTTGTCCTCACCTCCCTCTGCCATCAAATCGTCTAACACGAGTAATCCACCCTTTGGAAACCATGCCTTGAGATGGTGTGACTCGGGAATCCCTTCGTGAAATTGCACACCAGCCTCTTGCATGTCTTGAAATCCGTCTTGCCGCGCCCCGTAACAATAATGAATTGCGGGAGGAGGATTTACAAACAATTCGTCCAAGTGATCCAAGAGTAACGACTCAGTAAAACAAGTCTTGCCGCAACCAGAGGGACCCACGATCAAAATACTGGAGGGGGTCTTGAACCGAAACGCTTCCCCCAATTCTATTCCACTAGGGATCCCATAGTGCTTTTCGGTAGGAAATGTGATTTTTGGGACATCTCGTGTTTTTTCTGACCCACTGCTTTGACAGCTATGTTTCTCGTGACGAATTCTACTGTCTGTGCGAGAGAATAGTCTATGACAATATCGACAATAAAGGGACATGACTCCTTGCTAGTTTGATTCAAAATGAGTACAGGCAGTTAAAGCCTAATTTTTATAGATGGTTGATGGATAGAGTTTGTGGAGGTAGTGGTGTATGTGGTGGTGGTGGTGGTGTATGTGGTGGTGGTGGTGTATGTGGTGGTGGTGGTGTTGTATGTGGTGTTGTATGTGGTGGTGGTGGTGTATGTGGTGGTGGTGGTGGTGTATGTGGTGGTGGTGGTGGTGTATGTGGTGGTGGTGGTGGTGTATGTGGTGGTGGTGGTGGTGTATGTGGTGGTGGTGGTGGTGTATGTGGTGGTGGTGGTGGTGGTGTATGTGGTGGTGGTGGTGTATGTGGTGGTGATGGTGGTGTATGTGGTGGTGGTGGTGTATGTGCTGGTGGTGGTGTATGTGGTGGTGGTGGTGGTGTAAGTGGTGGGATCTTAATTCATTTCACGGTTCATGTCTGACTAATTATGTTAATTCTTCAACGGTCGCTCAAAATGTACTTTATTTGTTTAAGATTCCTTTGAATGATGCTTTTCTCAAGGGAACAGTCGGGATCAAGGCCTTTAGATCATTAGCAATTCATTTCCACTTGAAGTATTTCAATTGTATTTTTTCTCTTTTAACTCTTTCTTCTCATTTTGGATGAAGAAATAAGAAAGGAACACGCAATTCTCTTTTCTCCAAGAACTAAGGGCTATGATTAATGTAATTGGTTTTATTCCCGTCGAAAACTGCTTATAATTCGCAATGTCAATGAATTAGAGTGGTACGCTTTGCAGCTAGTGCTTGTAAATTTAGTTAGATCTTTATTTCAAGCTTGAAAAGTTTGCTTGAAATTCCTTTGATGTTTTTCTCCAATGCATAGTTCAAGATTTTTTTCCTCCATTTCTTCAATCTTTCTCTGGTTTTTCGGCACTGGTAGGCATTACTAAGCTTGTCGATAGATCAATTGAATGTGATTACAATATGGTTCAAAAGGATACTAAACAAGTCTTTTATTATGTTCAAGGAAACAAACTACCGACATGGGATGGTAGGTACACCTATTCATTAACGCATTCAAAGCGCGTAGTATTCTGGATAGCCATGGGGACATCAAAGCACAAGGCAATCGGAGTTTCACCGCTGTCAGGGACTTTTCAAACATGAGCCGAGGTAACCAACCCTCGGGGAGTGCCCCACAAAGGTGAGATTCCAGGGTTTAATGCTCTCCTTAAGAGAGGGGGACTGGGGAAGCCCCACTGTAAGTACTTTAATTTATGCTGAATTTTCTTCATTCGGATTGGTTCTTGATGATGTCATCGTCCCATAATGCTTTGCTACACCCTACATAGCCTAGGCTTGGACCCAAGTCTCTCAGTCTTTACCATGACCGCTAGCAGGAAGGACTTCTACGCATTTTGGGGGCACAGGACACTGTAAGTATTATTGATTGGGTTGCCATGGAAATCTGTGAGACCGATTCCAGGTCCTCTGTCGAGGCTGGTGGGCTGTTTTCCAACATGGCTGGCTTTGCATAAGCGCCGCCAAGTTGAATCCTTAATTCGACTCCTGATTGGTTGACATTTGTGGTAGCCATTCTCGATTGAAAACAGTAGAACCCCAATTGTTCTTGTTGGTCACGTGGTACAAATCCTGGCTCCTGATTGGTTACCGGCCCTATAAGCGCCGCCATCTTGAATCCTTAATTCGGTTCCTGATTGGCTAAAATTTGTGGCGGCCATCTTGGATTTGGAAAACAATAGCATCCATTGTTCTCAAAACAATAGCCTATGGTCTTTCTCGGCTTCTGCTTGGTTACCGGCCCTATGAGCGCCGCCATCTTGAATCCTTAATTCGGTTCCTGATTGGCTGAAATTTGTGGCGGCCATCTTGGATTTGGAAAACAATAGCATCCATTGTTCTCCAAACAATAGCCTATTGTCTTTCTCGGCTCCTGATTGGTTACCGGTCATATAAGCCACGTATACTACTAACACTGCCAATGCAAACTAGACTGCCAGACTTGGTTGTGTACAAAGTTTTACAGTATCGCCTGAGAGCAATGTCCTCATCTTTAAAATAATCAATCAATTACCAGCATTGTTAATTGTTTTGATACCCACTATCGGGGTAAACTTGCTGATATCACAGACATGTCAGTGTTGCCAAAGGATGAGTTTGAGATTACCATAATGTATAATTGCAATGAGACGTAACGCTAAGAGAACAAACAGATGAAGGGAATCAAACAATTCGCGTAAAACGTAAGGGCTGCCTTTTTGTATACTATTATGATGAATCCACTTGCAATCTGAAAAACATTTTATCGGAACAAAACGACTGATGCAATTTGAAAAGGGTCGGATGATAAGTATTTCCGCCTTAAAGATGGACGGCCCGACAGCTGTCTAGCTCTAACAGGTAGATTTAACAACCGCTAATCTTAAGATGTTATGCGAAGTCCTAGTCTAGATTTTTCGATTCTTAAAACTAAGAATGTGTTTCCAAGGATGTCAGACTGCCAGTGTATTCCGGCATTTTTGGACGCATCACTGGCTCGTAGTTTATTACTGGCTCGTAGTTCATATATTATTCAACCCTTGACAGTTCCCTTCATAAAATTCTGCAAGAGGCGTTATAAAGTGACTGTGGGCAACTAATACAGTTCATCAGAACATTCTAAATCAAAAGTAATACAAACTCTTTAGTAATCTTTGATCCATTGTTCTATCCATTTGGGCCTCTGCTTCGGAATTCAATCAGACCCCTCAAGTCTAACGGTTTAAGAGTAATCTCACGCTCCCATGATGAGGCACAAAAATCTCACGGTAAACAGATTCACAAGCCGATGAAATACACTTTCCTTAAATATTTTCATTTTAGGGAGAAATGCACAGTTGTCATCTCAATTGTAAATATGTTCTCGACTATCTGACAAGTCATGCTATCACGCACCTCACGCAATCGCGCACCTATTTAGACAACAAATGCCAAAAAAGGTAATCTTTACCAGTCTCTCGTTATGGGAAAACGGTGAATATTCATCTCACGCAGGAGCCCATTCGTAATGAGAGAGAGTAGACAGGAGCCCATTCGTAATAAGATTACAAGTTTCTCTTATATGTAATGCTTCGTATGCAAAATAACCTAGTTTCTTACAAATGAAGGAATCAACATTATTAAATAGGAATATAGTTTTATCAGTATCGTTCAAAAGATCAAATGACGGATATTTAAGTACAATGTCATTTGTTGTCTAATAGTGTTATAACGATCACAATGGAATAAGAAATGGTTCTCGTTCTCGATTTGGTTTGAGCGGCAGTGTTGACAAATCCTAAGAGATTCCGGTAATTTAGGTACACAGTGACGTCCAGACTCGATTCTAAGACTGTGATTGGCTGACCGTAGTTTAGCTACAGCTCGTCTATGTTTTAGGTTCTTTATTTGTTCTAAATAATCAGATTTGCTTATATCTGTTTTAAATATAGAGTAGAAACATAACTTTTTATTAGAGCGGATTAACTCCAGTTGGTGTCTTTTTAAATGGTTTGAGATTTGAGATTTTATTTTTTGTAAATTATTTTTAATTGTGGGCATAATATTATTTTGGATTGTTTTGTTATGCGATTGTTTTTGAACGTCTATATATTTATGAATAATTTCATTAACCGTTAACATGAAAGAAGATTTTGTTTCATTTGCCAATTGATTTGAAATGATTACTGAAGCATTGTTTGGCAATACTGTTTTCTGGAAGAGATTCAAGGTGTATCCAAAATTTAATTATTCTTAATAAGATATTCAACTTTAAGGGAGACGTCCAGTTTCATTACGAGCTACCACATTAGGCGCTCTTCTATTGAGGCCAAGAAAGTATTTGTAGAATTGTGTATGTTGTCTTTCTACTGGGTCATTTTCCCATTTTTTGAAGTTCATATTATCATAAGCTCCCCAAATTTCAGAACCGTATAAAAGAATGGGAAGGAATAAAGTATCAGAGAGTTTATTACACGTATTGATTGGCAATTTGTTAAAGTCAAGATAACGTTTAGTAGCAAATATTGATCTTCTGCCTTTCTCAACCAAACCTTTTTTGGAATTGGCAAAACTACCATTTGTGTTGAAAGTAATGCCAAGATAACTGTACTGTGAGGCCTTGTCAATTGGAATGCCGTTTAAAAAGAAAGAGAACTTATCACGTGTTGATTTGCGATTTTGTTTTTGAAAGATTGTTCATTTATCTTTGCCTGAAAACAGCGAAGCGTAATGAAACAAAAGATAAATGGTTTCTTGAATTCCCAAGCACAGGTGCTTTTGTCGGTGGTGTGTTTTAAGTGCCGGCATGAGATTATAGAAGAAAGTGTGATATGTAAAGTAGCAAGTATATATTCGCTGAACAGTAAACAAGTTTCATTGTGGAGTTTTACAAGCGGACAGTTAAATTTTGTTGTTCTTCTTATATTTTGATTGAAATCCTGTAATCCATTTCCTCGTAGCGATTTTAGTTGTGTTTTTCCTGATGACTGACAGTTAGTATAAGTGGTTTTGTTTGTTCATTTACTTTGGCCGGATCAAACGTATGAAGTTTCTTTGTATACAGTTTGTGATCAGTTGTTTAGTTCAATAAATGGGCTAAGAATTGTCTGCTTATCCCGCACCGCATTTCTGGTTGGCAGTTTTTTGGGTGCGGGGAATTCAAGAATTAACGTTTTTGTCTTTTTAAGATTAATTTTTAGTAACCATTTCTCGCTATAACTGTGGAGGATATTCAGTTGCTTTTGAAGACCAGCGGCACTTCTTTATATGAAGATTAGATCATCTGCATAAAATAAACAGTTAAGAGGGAGTCCGTTTGGTAAAGTAATTGAATCTGTGTCACGTGAAGATTCTAGCAAGCGAGGAAATTCATCTAGATATAAATTGAACAATATATAGGAGAAACTGTCGTACTCCTCTGTTGTAATCGAAGAAGGAACTTCTCTTGTTACCGTTTTTGACAGCGCATTTAGTCTTTAAATACATATCAGAAATTAAATGATAAAATTGTCCACCTATGTTTTTGTATAATAATTTGTGTAGCAAACCATCATGCCAAATAGAATCGAAAGCTTTTTGAAAATCTATAAAGAAGCAGAATAACTTTCCCTTGTTTGCATGAGTCACATGTTTGTCAATAAAGTGTTCTTAACGAGAAGATGTGATCAGATGTTCGGGAACCTTTGAGGAAACCAATTTGAGAGGGATGTATTAAATCGTGGTCTTGGAGGTAGTTAAGTAAGCGGTTATTTATAACAGCGGAAAATAATTTGCCTAAGCAACTAGTGACACAAATGCCTCTATAATTTGAAGGATCGGATTTATCCCCTGATTTGAAGATTGGACTTATAAGCCCAGAAGACCATGAATCTGGATAAGTTCCTTTGCTATGTATGAAATTGAATAATTTTGTTAAAGAAGTGGTCAAATAACGGGCTCCACATTTCAACATTTCGTTCCTTATTCGATCAAGACCAGCTGCTTTCTTATTTTTAAGCATTTTAATTGATTGTTTAACTTCTTCTTCAGAGAAAGGTTTATCCAGGCTATTTAGCTGCGATAGTATTGTTTTTTTTTTGTGTTTTAACTCTTTCATTATTACTTCTTGTTTCTCGAGTAGATTTGCATTTGGTTCTGAGTGTAATTGTTGAAAATGATTATACAGTTTGCGCAAAGGAACAGTCGAGTCAGGTGAACTTTTTACTTGATTCGAAAGAGATTTCAGATTGGTCCAAAAATTAAGTGGATGTCTAGTTTTAACTAGTTCATCAATTTGATTATCTCGGTGTTGGAGTTTTTTAATTCGTAATAGCTCGGTTTATACTGACTTCTTGTCGAGAGATATTCAAGTCGGGTTTGTTCATCTAAAGCCGGGTTGTTATGCGTTCTATGGGAAAGGTGATTTAGATTTTTTCTGGCACGACTACACTCCTGATCAAACTAGATTTTGGAGTGACGTTTTGATTTTTTGTTTTGTTTTACAACTTTTAACGATTGCTTTGCAGCAGTTTCTAATATATTCGCAAATTTCTTAACGATGGTGTTGATATCCCCTACATGCTCGAAATTTGAAAGTTCAAAATCATGAATAAGTTGTTTTATCTCATCAGAATTTAGTGCATAAGTGAAAGACTCTTTAGAGTCTGTTGACCATTTAAACTGCCTTGGAAGGCTGATAAGTTCTTCTTGAAAACTGTCCTCATCACTTGTTAATACTGACGGGTCAATTTTTATCCATGTGATTAATTGGCAATGATCTGAAAATGGTGATGGCTGACGGACTACTAAAGATTCGAAAAGGTACAAAATGTCATGACTGGCAATGATATAATCAACCGTGCTAGAGCCTTGATTTCCATGGAAGGTCATTTTTCCGAACGAGTCGCCTTCTTCCATTCAAGATTCGTAAATCTAGAGATTTACACATTTCAAGAAGCTGTTTTCCTAGGTCATTGACGTGGGTATCAAAACTTTTCCTGGGCGTTATTATTGTTGGTGGAGGAGAAATACCCCCTGGTGCAAGATTACAATTGTCGTAATTTATAAAATCATGTTCTACACCCGTGTGGGCATTAAAATCACCTGCCAGAACTACAAAATAGTAATAATAATGATAATAATAATGATAATAATAAAGGAAAAGTTCGTATCCTGTAAAACGCATCCGCTTAACGATCCATATTCATTTAAATGTGTTCCCTGCTAAAGACGTGCGATCACTAAGGATTAAGGGAGGCTCAAGATCATCGTGAAGAAGAATCGCACAAAGTGGTGGACAACCATTGCAACCAGGTTGACAATCAGGCATAGTTTGATGCTACACTGGTTTGAAATAATGAATGTAACTTCAGTAAAATTATACAATTCACCGGCCCACGTTTCGTCACTCCTGTCTAGTGTCGTCTTCAGGGGTGGCTGGGCAGCGCTGTGAAGCTCATTTTACACCCACGATGAATGGTGTTGCTTAATCACAAGGTGTAAATAAGCGTCAGGTAATAACCCGACATCGTCGGTGTTCAATGGAGCGTGGGTGCTGTTGATATGCCAATTATGGAGCAATTATAAACAATTCCATGAGACAATACTGAGTACGTAGTTGAACACTACAGGCAACACCCATCCAGTTTGGGTATCAATGAATCAAGTGATACTTATTGCAGGGGAAAAGGATGGAGAGGCGTTGTTTTATGACAGAGTGGATGTCTCACTCAAACATTTGCAAAAAGTTGCAGAACTTGTTTAGGTTTTGCCCCACAGTAACGCTGGTGAGGAGCGCTTGTTCAGTATTGTAAGGAAAAACAAGACAGAGAGCAGAGCATCATTGAAGTTAGAAAGAACACTGTCTAGATTGCTGGCCATGAAGCTGCAGTGTCCAGAGCACCGTGTACCTTGTCACAAATGGAGTCTTGGAGGACTGTTGGACAGTTCCAAGAAGGCAGTCTCTGCATATAATACACCGTAATGTCATGTATCAAAAGTATCCGAAGCGTTCCTGATTTGATGAAACTAGGCACGCGCGGTGCTCTCGGGTAATATTTTAGCAAGCGCACAAAGTGGTGTCGGGAACGTCTAATTCTTGCAACCACGAGGTCTGTTCCGTTACACAGAATATTACCGTGCGTTTCACAAAACGTTTGACAAATGAGTTCAGGAGTTCGTTTTAAATTCCCTAAGTTCGCTACGAACTTGGACGTAGTTGTCAATCAAATCACGAACTTCGAAACGAAGTTGCGAATTTCACGTGCAGCGAAGTTCGGAACTTGGCAGGGGAACTTCGAATTGCTTGACAGCCGGCGCTGTTATTGTCATTATTCCAATTCTTGTCTTATCTTCGATTAATTGACTTGTCGAATTGGATGGCTAAGTTTGGTTCCTCCTTTTTCATTCTCTCAAATTCATGATGACTCATTCGCATTATCTCTCCTCGTTCGCCAATTCCTTAACAATGTTGTTAAAATAGCCATGGCCTCTTTCATCTCGTCTTCTAGTCCAAGGCCTTGTTTTCCCCCTCGTTGGTTTTCTGTCTTCCTCATCTAGAACTTCAAAGGCTATAAACACTGCCAATATCGCACGTACATTATTAAAAACAACTTGATAAAGCGACTAATTTTCAATTCAAACTGGCGTCCCGACGGGGTACAGTTGTTGACAACGAGTTTCTCCAGGAGCCCTCGGGCTGTTGAACTTTTACTGTTGAATACAGTAAAATGTTGAAACAGTTGCTGAAACCGTTTGCCCCCTGGGCGTTCAACATCGCTTAACATCGTTCAACAGTATTCAACAAAATAGCCCAAATGTTGAAGCAAATGTTGAAACCGTTTGCTCGGGCCTTTACGAGAATCAATGTATCTTCATGACCTTACCAGGCTCAACCCATGACATATCTGAAGTCATGGTAATAGTTCTACGTTCTAGCTCCCTGGTCAACGTGTTTTTCCTTAGCCCCCCTCCTTTCACGATAAATTAATTCTCTGAATAGGGCTTTTGTTTTTACCTACCTCTCGTATTCGTCTTTGGCAGAATACGTCACGCCCAGATCGTACAAGGACCTCGTCGCTGTTTCTTGGTGATCTCCCAGCAGATTTTCACGGATGTTAAGAGCGTTCTGTGTAAATTTGATGGCATTTTCATAGTCGTCCAGGGCAAAGTAACTGTTACCCATGTAGTTCAGGGTTGTGGCCAAGAAAGCATGGTCTGTAAGGATGGATTTATAAGTGGGCAAAACTTGAGTCATTCTCGTTTGAATGGCAGCCAGATGCTTTCCCTGGAACATCAAAGCAGCTGAGGACAGCAAAAAGAAATAACGTTAACATCACAATTATACACTACAACGTTAATAATTGCATGGGAAAATGCTCCTGTAAATTATTTTTATAGCTATTGCTGTTTTTATTGCTATTGTCATTGCTAGTGCTATTGTCACTGTCATTGTCATCATCATTGTTATTGGTATTGTTATTGCCATAGTCATTGTCATTGTTATTGTTGTTTTATTGTTATTGTTATTACTATTGATGTTGTTACTATTTTGATTATTGTTATTATTATTGTTATTCCTATTGCTATCTCTGTTGTTATTGTTTTTGTTATTATTATAATTATTGCTATTGCTATTGTTATTGTTGTTATTTCCTTTGCTATTGTTATCGTTATTCCTACTGTTTTTATTGATATTGTTATTGTATTGCTATTGTTGTTCTTGTTATATTACTGTTGTTGTTATTATTGTTATAGATAGATAGATAGATAGCAACTTTATTTAAAGAGGGTAGCACGTGACAGAAAAATTCTGATAAACCTGTGGCCCTCTATTCTAAAAATTACAATTTAAGATACAACTAATTTATCTAAATTATTCTAATTACAAAAGTTTAAAATCTTTAAAATTATGCTTAAATTACAATAATTAAAATTAAAAATACAACTTATTAATTTACTTCTTCTAACTACAAAACTAATGTGCTGAAAATGGGAAAGAAAAGAAAGAGATATGTACATGAGTAAAAAATAGATCAAGCTAGGGGTTAAAGAGCTGAGAAATATTTTTTAAGTGCAGACTTAAACGAGCCAATAGTGTTCTTCTTACGCACGTCTAGAGGGATCTTGTTCCAAAGTTTTATCGCACGAACTTGAAAGGAACGACCCCCTTCTGTTTCCCTATTATAATAAGGACACACCAAGTTATACTTCCCATATCGACTAGTTCTACTATGTCGGTCCGAGTTCCTGGGTAACAGTTGCGTAATGTAGCTGGGGCAGTGTTCTTCATTGTTGATGCGCGTAAATATTAAGCTACTCATTTGAGAATTTAATTCGTCCTTCAGCGGAAGCCAGTCTAGCCGCCTAAATAGGACCTCACTCCTTTCTCCGGTATCAGCATCTAAAATTACTCGAGCTGCTCGCTTTTGCAGTTTAGAAACACGTTTGACATTCTCTACTGACGAAGTGCTCCATGCGCATGATCCGTACAGCATTATCGGCTTGATTAGTGCGTTAAAATACAGTTTGCGCTCTGCAAGAGGCAAATTACGCTTAATCTTCTTTAGTACGGCAATCCGTTGTGACACCTTTTTACAAAGGTCATCGATATGTTCAGTAAAGCTTAGGTGGCTGTCTAGTTTCACTCCAAGTAGTTTTTGTGAGGTGACTTGTTCAATCTCAGTACCATTGCATGAAATTTTAAGGTCCTTATCTAGAGCTTTCTTCTCCAGGCGTTTACCAGTAACAAGCAGACTTTTCGTTTTGGTCGCATTCAGTACCATCCTATTTTCGGACGTCCAATTTGCTATCTTGTTTATATCATCTTGTAGCCGTTGCTGGATTGCAGGTAGATCTGAAACTTGAGCAGAGGTACTCAAAGTGGTGTCGTCTGCATAAATGTCTACAATTGACCGGGAAACTGCATGGGGAAGATCGTTAACAAACATAATAAATAATAGGGGCCCCAGGACTGATCCCTGCGGAACACCGTGTGTGATCAGTCTGTGTTCTGACTGCACTCCATCAATAACAACTGATTGCCTTCTACCCTTTAAATAATCCTTGAAGAGCAGTAGTTCCTTGGATGCTACGCCGTATGTCTCAAGCTTTGTTAATAATTTTTTCTTGGGTAGACCGAGGCACGTGATCCTACATCATAAAACTATATATCATAAATCAGAGTACGCTTTATTTTCGCGTGCAAGCTGGTTCTTCTCAGAAAAGGAAAGGTCCAATTCCGTGGAACGGCAACTTTTGGCGGGAAAAATCCCCCACTTTTTTTATTGTTCCCAACAAGAGAATTTTGTTTAAAGAGACCCTGGGCCAGACTTTCAAGGTAATAATTTTTAATTATTTATACTTAACCTGCAAGATCATTTAAGCAAGCCGCCCTCATGACACGTTCTCTGTCCTCCTTTGTGATGTTTAAGTGCTGGTTTCGCAATTTCAAAGCTTGATTTAGAAACTGAAACCCTTTGTCAGCATACCCTTCACGAGCGTAGCACAAGCCAAGCTTGCTAAGGCACTGGGCCCGAGTGCTGATATCCCGCGTGGTTATTTTTGATTGAATTTCATTGGCTTTTTCCAGATACACCTGGGCATGGTACATCGCTTTACAACAGATGCGGGGTGGACAAGCGCAACTCAAAATGACTTTCGTACCGATAAAAGTCAAGCATTCACTATATCTCTCATAATCATCACTGAGGTACAGACTAGCGAGTTTGCAAAAATGTGCCTCGAATTCTTGCTTTCTCATCACTTTGGCAAGAAATACTGCAGCCTTGTTGAAACAATCAGTGTACTCATTTCTGAAGCTTCTTTCCAGTTCCACCTCTTCATCACAGCACAACACTATTGCTTCCATGATGTTATGCTTCTCGTTACGAAATTGAATTTTTACTCAGGAACATGTCACACAAGGCAACAATGAACTGACTGTAGTGGCTAATGTAGCACATTACAGCCTCCTTGTGAAAATTTTGCATCAAGCAAAAAGTTCTTGTCAAATTGTGAAGGGAGTAAACTTTGCTTTCGTTTTCGTAGTGAAGTAGAGTGCTCCGTTTGAGACAAGTTAAACGTGATTGAACATGATCTTTAGAAATACCTTTCTGGAAGACCAAAGTAAACTGCTCTTTGGTGAACCTGTGGGGAAATATGGAAAGCATCACCAGAGTTGTTTGATGCTCATCATCAAGTCGACTGAAGACAAGTTGCAGACAGTGGTCAATACATTTGTCCATTGAGAAATAATCTGGAGAGAGGTTTTCCCCGGGTACTCCGGTTTCCCCTCTCCACAAAAACCAACATTTGATTTGATTTAATTTAATTAAATATAATTTGATTTGATTTGTGCTTTACCGTGTTCCCAATTAGTACGCCAGTGCTAGATACAGTTGACACTCAAATAAAGTTCATTATTATTATTACTCAACTCTTTAAGAAGCATTTGAGGAGGACTTCCACTTAGTCTTTGCGCGAAACTGGTAGGATCCTCCCCTTGCAGGTTTGACAGTATAGCACAAAAAACCATCGGGATACCTCCACAGAACCTGACAAAAATTTCAAGGTCCTGCTGCGTGAGGTTTTCAAAGCGACTAACGAAAAGGGAGCGTGAATGCTCATCCCTCAATGGCTCTAGCTTAACCAACTCAAGTTGAAACGAACTAAAGCTTACTTCTTCTCTTGAAGTAAACATGAACCGTATTTTTGAAGTACTTTGACCAATATCTTCAAAAAACTCTAAAAAGTCACTCTTTTTGTACAACCCAGGAGATTTGGCACAGAACATTGCGCTATTCGGTGCGTTAGTAGGATCCAATACTTCGGACTGATAAGTTGCTCCGAGTCTTTTCTCAAGATAGAGCAGGTTATCTAGATTCTCAATTATTAGAACGGTTTTATCCGGTTGCAGTAATCTCAGGGTGCGAATTGCCTGGTCTCTAGGTCTTTCCCCAGCAACAGTGTTTAAAGATTCAAGGACTCGTTCTGCTAACTCTTCCACACATTTCACCCCTCTAGGATTGATGTACACTATATGGTATCCCTTAGAGATTAGCTGATGAGCCACTTCTGTAACCACACAGGTCTTCCCATATCCTGAGCCTCCCACAACCTCAACAGTTGTCTTTGGATTATTTATCATGCTTGCTAGAATTTTCTCACATACATCGTCTCGTCCAATCAAACCATCGATGCGATCAGGCAGGTCACCGTTGTCCTGATGTCAGCTGACCTGAAACGTAGCAAATTTCAAATTAAATGTCTAAGGGTCATCCTTTCAGTAATTTATTTTGCGACTCAGTTTTGCAATTAGCTTTTTTAAAAATTGCACATTTTTTCCTGCAAATTAACATCTTTGAAATCTGTCAAAATATTGCTTAAACTTGATCATATTTTCACATCTAAAACCTTATTGAATGTAGATTACTTGAAAAACAAGTTTATTGATAAAGATTCAAAGGAAATTCTGAAATTTGATATTTCAATGGGTGTGGTCAAAACCCACTGTTTTCACTTATCCCTATATATCTCGAAGATAATTCCTTCCATAAAAAAACGCTTTGGCCAGTTGATGTGCACCGATAAGACCTAAAATTGTGTGGGAGTACGTCAAAGAAAAGTCAAAGGAAAACAAAATTTGTCTAGAAATGTAATTATGCAACCTTAAAAAATTGCCAACGACACTACCATTCCCGTATTCGACAAGAAATGGCGTACTCCCACGAAAAAGTTCGTTTACATACTTAGTTTATTTGTGCCAAATTTCAAGTCCTGTTAATAAATGTACGAAACGAAATTGAAATGATCACACTCCCACCTTTGAGTAAACATGTATTTTGTCTCACAAAATTGAGCTTCGATCGAAGAAATTGCCTCGAAAAGCCCTTCTGTGCTTGTCTTCGAATGGCAGCCATCTTGCCCATGCCTACAATAATTGTTTGCAGCGGTAAATCGCTCAAAAAGGCCCTATTTTGGACCCTTTCCTCCTTTTATGGAGGGCTATTTTTCCCGCGAAACCAATCATAAGACGCGATTATAGCGGGGCTCCAGCGCGCGAAGCGCGCGTGGAGCAGAGCCCCATACTCATGGAATATGGTCATCCTCTTTTCTTTTGGTTGTCACTTGACTGACCGAGCGTACGTACGTACGTACGTACGTACGTCCGTACGCGTCTACAGATTGTACGGGTAGGGTAGGGGAGACTATCAAAAGGAAGGGAGGGGTATCTCAGGCTTGTCTTGGCAAATCCACATCTTATATTGGACATTCACAATATGGTCAATTGACAGCTGTCAAAACGGGATAGCCACTGACCAGCATCACATGACCATATTGTGGGCTCATGTGTCAACTCATCGAGGTGACGTGATTTATTTGGAAGCTGTTCTGGTAGCCCGCATATTTTTGGCGGGAAATTGCGTTGACGACTGAAAAAGAAATTTTCAGTTCATTGTCTTTTTGAGACACAATATTACTACTCTACACTGTTAAAGTTTTACTAAAGGAAAAACGAAACAATTTCTATTGCTATGTCAACAAACAGTAGCAGAGAAAATATAATTTGCAGAACACAGGGTTCAGGTGAAGAGCAACGGGAAAGAGAGCAAGAATTAACTGAGGAAGAATGAGCGAAGTAGATCGCCAAAGAAGGCGCGCTCGGGAAAGAGAAAGGAGACGAAATTATAGCGAAGAACGCCGACAAGCAGAAAGAGTCCGGGCTCGAGAAAATAGACAAAATGTTAACGAAGAACGCCGAGAAGCGGAAAGATTCCGTGCTGCGGAAAACAGACAAAATTGTAGCGAAGAATGCCGAGAAGCGGAAAGACTTCGTGCTGTGCGGAAAACAGACAAAATTTTAGCGAAGAAAGCCGAGAAGCGGAAAGACTCCGTGCTGTGGAAAACAGACAAAATTGTAGCGAAGAAAGCCGAGAAGCAGAAAGACTTCGTGCTGTGGAAAACAGACAAAATTGTAGCGAAGAAAGCCGAGAAGTGGAAAGACTCCGTGCTATGGACCACAAATTTGCATAAGTTTTGTCTGCATAATATTTGCTCACTGATGCGTGACTCAGCACTCGCACTTTCCACTTTCCCTTACACTTGACACTTGACTTGGAAAACCGACTTCTAAACAAACCTTCTTCAGAAAAATGATCTTCTGAATGCACTACTTTTGAATGAGAAGCAAACTGATGAAAGATTTCAAATTTTTATGTCCTTTAATCATATAAACATCTCCCCTGTCGACGGCTAAGAAATACTCCCGCGGGAATTTTCTCTTGGCGGCAAATTGCAGAATTTAGCGCTTTCACTGGCAGCTTTTCGCGTTGTCGACGTTGTCATTTAGTGTGTCGATTGAGAACTTTGGTTTCAACTCCATGACTTTGTAGGTAGAAAGACCGTACTTATGGCAGACGAAAGTTTAGACAAAAATCATAGCAAGTTAACCGACCTCGACACTTAACTATAGTTAAAAACGTTTGTGAATTCCTTCGCAATATTTTAGAATGCTTTTACAGTTTAAAGTGAAATGAAAGTACTAACGGGAGCCCCGCTTTTAGGCTTGGCTAAATCTATATATTAAACATTCACACTTCTGCATAGCAACGGCACCTCGCTGTTGGTGTTCACAGCGTGAACGTGACAAATCGACAGCGAAATTGTAAGAGCGATTCTGTGGAGCGGTGGTGGAAGCGAAAATATAAAGAGAAACCATCCATGCCGCCAAAAACTAAACAAAAAAAGGCTAGGGAGAAGTCAGTGTAGGGTAACGAGGCTCGGGGTTCTGGTTCTCGATCGAGAATTACACTGGATTTTGAAAAGTTGAGGAATGCTGGCTGGATGGTGACAGAAGAAAAACAATCCACATCTGGAGTAAAAGTTTATTTTCGCTACACAGATCCAAATGGAAAAAGAGTTAAAAGCGCGAAAGATGTGGAGCGCCAACTGAAGGACGAAGGAACCTTAGAAACGTTCGTAAGAGACCTGCAGACAAAAGAAAAACCTGTGCAAGAACCGAAATCGCAAGCACATGATTCGCTCTCTGAAGACTCTGATTACGAGCCACCGGTAAAGAAACTACAGAAACAAAGTGAACACAAATGGTGAGATCTCATATTGTATTTTGAGTGGTAGCGGTCTCTGTATTTCAAAACCTTTCTTCAGTATGTTGGTGGCATCGACCTTTGCGATTTTCTCAATGTATTGTAAACAATAAAAATTTGCATGCACGCAAGCGCATTTAGTTGCCTCTGTGAAAACTGTGTTTGTTCGTTTGTCCAAAGACGAATGACGATATTTTATATTTTATTTTGAAAAATAGCTCATAGGAAGACTTCTGCATCTACTGTTTGTTAGTGGTACCAACTGCGATTTTTCACAAGTCTCTGTAAACAATATAAATTTGCATTGTGTTTGGTTCATTTCACTTCTAGCATAATTTCGTGACATTTCTTTGCAAAGCGATTGTCTCTGCACATGATTGTATACTCATAATTTTTTTCTTTGCTGTTGTTGTTTCAGCATTAGTATCCCAGAAGGAGTATTTGTTGCGACGACTTCAAGCATTGTGTCTTTTGTTGAACAATTCAATAAATTTTTTAAATGTCCTTCGAAGGATGGAAAATGTAGAGGTAAGTTGTGTTATTTATTCAAAATTAAGTCAGTTTTTATCATTTTCATTGTGGCAGCAGCTGGCATGCAAGCTGTACACTGTATGTAAATCATAGTCTACTGTTTTGTTGATGCCATGAAATTTACAACACTTGTTGTTACTGCGATGATGGAGGCTCAAACTAATAAGCAAAGATTTTTGCTTGGTTTTCTCTAAGTGATACGTAATGGTAATAGGATTGAGTGGAGTCCAATTCGGTCTGTAATCACACGAGTGATTAACAAAATCGGATGACTGCGTAGCGGGAGTCTGATTTGTTTAATCACGAGTATGATTACAGACAGAATTGGACAACACTCAGTCCTATTATCAATTAAT
Organism: Ricordea florida; assembly: GCA_949710005.1. Lineage (NCBI taxonomy): Eukaryota > Metazoa > Cnidaria > Anthozoa > Corallimorpharia > Ricordeidae > Ricordea > Ricordea florida. Next base: position 44,587,879 of record OX453273.1, read on the forward strand.
CATAAGTATAACAACATTCGAGAAAAAAAATAGATAAAGCGAAGCCTACTAAGGACTTATCATCACTAATGCAAAAAATCTATTCTTGAAGCTGAAGGTTTTAGGAATATCAAGGAGTATTTAGTCACAACAAAAAACCAAATAAAGAGCGCGCCCATGCACAGCATGCGAACTTTGTTATTGGACACCTTGTTATTGGACACTTTGTTGTTGGACACTTTTGCCGCGCGCGCTCCAATTTGGTAAAAAATAGGGCGTGCTAAGAACCAATCAGATTCGAGAATTTTGTTATAGTTGTGATTATACAGTGTATTGCTCATTTTACAGCACCAGTACACATATTTTAGACCACGTGCCAGTCTTCCTCACCATTAATTACAAAAGTACAAAATTTTTACCATGGCTAATGGACACATTGAGTATACTCTCAACTTCACTATATGAAAGTAATCTGTAGAATGACTCTGGACCTTTACTTTCATTTAGGTAAACTTGTTCTAGTCGCAACCGAGAAGAAAGGTCTAGGAGGATCAATGCGATTTTTGTTTAGATGCAATGGGTGCTGGACAGAGGAAATCAGGTACATAAGCAGTCAACTAGCCGCACAGTCACGGCGTCATCTTGTGTCCTTAGCCCTGTCTTTAGCCTTCTTCATAAGTGGGCAGGGCTATGCCTCCTATGGCAAAACTCTAGGAAAGGGTTTGGGGTTGGGTGTTGTGTCAGAGAAGCCCTTTCTGGAAGTTGTTGATCTTGCTCTGCCGCACATCAAGGCAATACTTGATGGGGTATTTGAAGATGCAAAACTTCAAATGCAAAACATAGAAAATGATCAGTTGGGCAGTTGGGAACGGGCAGTAACGACTTGTGATGGTTGCTGGCAAATAAGGGGTCATTTTAGTCAGAACTGTACATTTGTCATAAAAAATTATATCACAGGGGGTCTCTTGTACTATGGGCATCTCTTAATGAGGGGTGCCGACAGAATATGTAATGAGGAATTGTGGCAGGGAACTGCCAAGGCAGCAGAAGACCATTTGGCGCAAGTGTTGTGGGCAAAGGCTAAGGAAGAGGGGCTGAAGGTGGAGGTAAATAGGCAAGATGCCGACTCATCTTCAGCAAAGGGGTTTCATTATTCTTTTGCCAATGAGCAAGAGTCCAGAATAATGTTGTGTGGGGGACATGTAGGGCGGGCCCATGGGAAAAAGTTACAGGACCTGCAAAAGATGTCATCATTTTCGTCAACTTTTATTTCTTTACATATAGGGCAGTTTCCAAATGTGGCATCCGTAAAGTGCTGTTGTGTTGGGAAAAAACATGTTTTTGTTGCAACTGGTAACAAGCCAGTTTGTGGTTGTATAGGCCCTGGGTTTATCCAAAGTGCGAAACGCAATCACTATTGTGCCCTGGTACATGCTGGGAAAGACCCCGAAAAATACCGGGAAACAGTGCTCACCTTGGGGAGATATCACTGTCGAGATATCCATCAGTGGGAGGGTGGTTCCTGCTCATTCCATCCCTTCGTCAAATGTAGTTGCAAGAGCTGTAAAACCGATGAAGAGGGGTTTTATGATGAGCTGAAATGTCCCGGAGAGCGATATCACTCAATTCATGTTTGTGAATGTGAATTTCATGCTCTTGCGTATCAAATTGAGTGTGAAGAGCGGGCTAAGGAGGCGGAAAAAGTCATTGATCCTGGGCTTGGGAAGGGCCACTCAAACTTGCCTGAATCGACATTTAGTGTTTTGGCAAAGTTCAGGGCTAAGGACGTCAACCTTCACCAAAAGCACTATCAAGCATCGACAAATCTTGGACTCATTCAAGCAAGTATTGTCGTGAATAGCTTTAAGATCTCGACAAAAACAGACGCATGAGAATCTTCACAATTCCTTGTTTAATCACTGATCAAAGTTATTCCACAATCTCTCAGCTTCTCACGCTTATGTTATTTTTAACCAGAATCACAAGTAACCTGAGCTGAGAAATTATTTGTTGACAGATCCACTTAATTAGTGTTCATTCCGTAACGCAAGCGTCACACAAATCTAGTTCGCCACACACTCCCCCTATTTGACTAATCATTAGGCAAATATAAAGAACCCAATGTTCTTAAAAATCGGTAAATGCAACGAAATCAAATATGAATTAAAAAAGTTCATTGAGTCACATCAATCTTCATCGTCCTCAGCACTAGTTATGGCTCTCATCTGATCTCGAGCAGCCACGGCAGCTCGCCTACTGGGCCTAAACTCTCTTGCCTCTGCTCTTAGATGCTGGGCTTCTCTCTGGGTGGAGGTGTCACAGGACAGTTCCAACGGATACAAGTGTTGGATGGGTCTTTCGATGAAGGCTTTCCCCGACCTCAGACGCACAGCACGTACAACACCATCCCTGCCTTCTATCGGAGTTTCCACCACTCCTAGCTTCCATTTGCCTCGATTTCGTTCTTCGGATTTGACAAGCACGACGTCTCCTGCGTTTACAGCCATTTCTTTGGTTCGATGCATTATGTTGTGTCGCTCTCGCAGTGCTCTGACATACTCTCGAGTCCATCTTCGCCATAGGGCTTCTTTGCACTTGAGAAGATACTTCGCGCGTTTCCTAAGATCAGCATCTTCAATCTCTTTAGGATCCATTTCTGGTAGTACGTTTGGTTGCCCGAACAATAGCGCATTAGGTGTCAAGACAGGCAACTCAACATCGTCTTCTACATAGCCAAGAGGGCGATTATTGAGAGTTATTTCGGTTTCCAAGATGACTGCTTGAAGATCTTTCCAGAGAAGGTTTCCATTTCCTATTGTCTTGTAAAGAGACTGCTTCACAAGGCCGACGAGTCTTTCGTACTGGCCTCCCCACCAGGGTGCTCTGCTTAAGTTGAATTGCCATTTTATTCCTTGCCTGGCAAACCAATCGTCCAATACACCCGACCTGAGTCGGGTTGTCTTCACCAGCTGGCGGATTGAGTCCGATTGCGACCGGAACCGGAAATAGACGCAATGCGCTTGATTACTGGTACCGGAAGTAAGAGGTTAAGGGGAGCGAGGGGGTTGAAAATGTTGGCAAACAGACTCGATCGGATCCGATGGAGACAGTTCGCCCTGGCAAGAGTCCATCGGACTCCCCGGAAGTCAGTTCGCGAGACAGAGAAATTCTCTCTCAGCCATGAGGCAAAACAAGCGCGCTACACTGTGTAACATCCGTCGTTCTTTAAGCCATGAGGCGAGAAAAACGCTATACATGAAATATACGCCGTTGTTTAAGCTAACTGATGCGAAACAAGCGCGCTACAATGGAATATGCGTCGTTCTTTTGTCATGAGGCGATATAAACGCTACACATTAAATATACGTCGTTCTTAAAGCCATGAGGCAAAATCCCTCGTTCTTAAAGCCAGGAGACGAGAAAAACGCTATACATGAAATATACGTCGTTCTTTAAAGAATAACGAATTCATGAGGCGATATAAACGCTACACATTAAATATACGTCGTTCTCAAAGCCATGAGGCAAAATCCATCGTTCTTAAAGCCAGGAGGCGAGAAAAACGCTATATATGAAATATACGTCGTTCTTTAAAGAAAACGAATGTTACATGATAAGCGCGTTTGCTTCGCTTCATGACTTTAAGGTATTCCTGGAGGCTATTTTTTTCAGTTTTGTATATATTTGCAAGCATTGTTTTTTATGCCAATATTTAAGAGACTGAAGTCATTTTAATGCCTCAGATTCACTATTTCTTATAGATCCCAAAAATATATTTTGAATTGTATAAAAATCTAAGGAATGTTTGGAATGTAAGGAATTTAAGGGGGTGATTGCATCCACTAAATTGGACAAAATTGATCAAATGTAAACAGTAATTTATTATCTACTCCCAAGGTTTTGCACACAGTTAACACGCATAAAAACTCAACTTTTCACCGCAGTCCGCACTATAATTTTGATTTAAGGTATTGTTACAGAAGAAATTAAAAAAAAATACCTTCATGAAATTTGAGATTTTGTCTTTTGATCACTCTTGCATTCCCGAGTGCGGACTGCGGTGAAAAATTTCCTTATTCTATGTAGTTTTGCCCAGCCAAGTTTGAAATCTCTACCAGTAATCGTCTTGAAGTAAATATATTTTAAGTGTGACCATATGATACTTTGCTAGCCAGTTTTGCCTCTAAATCAGCCATAAATTTTACAAAAATCGCCAGGTTCGATCTTCTTTGCCATATTTTGATGGCAGCCACGTTTACAGAGTCCACAGTCCTCGTATTCAGCGGTAAAACACTAAATTTGCCCCCATACATGGCGAGAGAGTCCATATTTGTTAGTCCTTTTTTCCCGGGAAACCAATCAGGTCGCGTGATAATCCCTTCACCTAGCAACGACACCTCGGCCTGCTTGAGTCAGCGGGAGTCAGCGGGAGTCAGCGTGTGTTGATAGCCACGCAATATTTTGAGATTCATCGGAAAACGATTCAAGAGAGACTACAGATATATATATTTATTCAAAGAGAGAGATTTATTTACTATACAGAGAGATTTATTTATTAGAGATCATATACAGAGAGATTTATTTATGGCGGACGATGATCCGGTAGTGTGGTCGAACGCTCTTCATTCTGCTCGAGGCTCGGGAAGTGGTTCTAGAAGCCGCTTGGACTTTGCAAAACTTGGAGAAGCTGGTTGGCAAATTCTTTCTCGGCAATCAGGAACAAAAAAAAATACCGATTTCGTCGACCCTGAAGGCCGAAAATTCAAAAGTGCCAAGGACGTGGAACGGAAACTAGAAAGTGATGGCACCTTGGATGAGTTTCTGAAAGGTGATGAAGCTTACAAAGGTAAAGCGGTCGATAAAGCTGTCCCTGTACAACAAAACTCTGCACAGGCGGTGAAAGATTCAGATGAAGAGTATGAGCTTCCGTCTAAGCAAAAAGCTCATGAGGATATTTGCAAATCAGGGTGAGTAGGAATTATTTTGTGATTCTTTCGTGTCATATATATATTGACATATAAGCTTATTTTCTGCTTTTCTGAGGTAATTTTCATCTAGAGGCTATGAATACAAAAATTGATTGGGTCATACAGCTTTCTTTTGATATTAGATATTTTATATGATATTCTTTTTGCCTGTGTTCTTCAACTTTCAGTTTTGGTTCGCTGTGTAAATACTCGACCGTGTCAGAAGAGACGATTCACTCTAACAAAAGTGAGACTTTACAATATTTCACAAGTTGATGTGAATAATTTAGCCTTACTTTCATTGTTATCGGCATCTCTCTCTAAAATGATGAATAAACTTTCTGTAAGATATATCTCAGGCATTTACATTTGAGTTCTACACACAGTTTCTGGCATGTTCTACGAGTCCTATCAGCTAGTATGAGCCTTTGTAAATTACAACTGGTATTTTGTGTTTCTTGCAGCATTAGTATTCCAGAAGGATTATTCGTAGGGACAACGTCGTCCATTGTGAAGTTGATCCAAGACTTCAATGAATTTTTCAATTGTCCATCCAATCAAGGGAAATGTAAAGGTAACCTTTAGTTTACTGTCTGTACGAAAATTTAGTGCCTTAGTCTTGTTCAACTGTGACGCCTTCTGTTGTCAGATTTGCTAATAGTCATATTTCATGTACTGTGGAGAGTGTTTTGATCAGAAAATGCATGTATGTTTAGATTGGCACATTTCAAAGAAAGAACAGAGCTAGTGGCACTCTATTCCTCTAAAATCTCTTTCTTGTGGTCTGCATGTCACCAATGAACAGAATATTTGTTTGTATGCAATTTTTTTTTTTGCCATTTTCTCTGAAATGATAATAAAATGGACCTAACTTACCAGTGGTGAATTATTGCAATTTGTTTGCACAAATATTGATCACTTCACCAGGGAAATTTCTTGCACGCTTCCTATTTTCCTTTTATTGCATTTTAGGAAAGCTTGTCCTCACTGCACATGGAAAGAAAGGCTTTGGTGGGGCAATGACCTTCAACTTCAGCTGCTGTGGATGCTGGTTGACAACAATCGACTACAAGAGCAGTCAGCTTGCATTGGATTCAAGGAGACAGATTGTGTCCTTGGCCCTTTCCTTAGCCTTTTTTATTAGGGGGGGATTTACTTTCAGTAACTTTATGCCACAGAAACTGAGACAATTTATGGCGTGAATGCATGAATGTATTACAAATGCAGCAGACACCCAAAAAACTTGTGGTTATGAGAACAACTGCACTTCATATAGAATCATTCACTGTATTACTTTTCTCTCAGTGCCAAAAGGATAATGAAGACCGCATGAAACGGCTTTAACGTTACAAGACAGAGGCGGGAAAAAGGAAAAGGGTACAGAGAAAAATTAGTCGATCAGAGGAACAAGAATTAAGGTAAATATTCACAATTTAAATATCCATTTGCAAGTGAAAAATGGTGTGTTTTTTATACACTACATTGAAGTATCATCACAGGGTTTCTTTCTGATTCCCCAGCTGTTTGTCTTTGTAAACGTATATCATGCTGTTTTGAATGCCATTATATTTTTGGCCTGTGTTGTTATTAGCTTTGTGTGGCGATTTATAGTGAGCAATCTATTTTTACAGGAAGAAGTATGTGAAAAACTGTCAGATAAGACACACCTACGGAGAGGATGAGGATGAAGACCGAATGGAAGCGGAGGCTATTTGTCTAGCAGAAAATGCTGTTCGTGATGGATTGGGTGGCATGCCAACGATTCCTGAAGGTGCTGCAGTTGCTGCACCAGAATCGGCCATCGTAACTGTCGGGGGCAAAAAGTGCAAATGGTGCCACAGTAGCACCCATGTGAGGAGAAATCACAAAGACTGCCCCCATAACCCAAAAAATTTAGCAAACTCCATGTAAGTTTGACAAAAACATTCCATAACAAAAGTAATGTACACTTGTATTTTTGAAAAGAAAAGGTAGCAAACAATTGTTTGTGTTGCTCCAAATCCTTACATTGGATTCAGTTTGCATGGGTAGTTTGTATAGATTGGGCTCTATAAAATTTTATCAAAAAATTCTGTATTGTCATAGAAGCAAAATAGACACGTTTCTTGTCATTTGTCAGTCACAAAAAAGGAAAATACAAAACAAAAGAAAGATTACAAATTTAACTAGAGTGAATAATAATTCCACATCGGAAACCGTAACAAAAAAGCAATACACTTGAGGGCAGATCAAAAAATTACAAATGACTCAATCTCCTGGCCATTTAGCATGGTATAAGTCCTTGAAGGTGACCTTGTAAACCTACAGAAGAATGAATTTTAAATAAAATCAGTGAGAACAAATATTTACTTTGATTACCTGTGAGAGCCATGGCAGAAAGCAAATTCACAAAGCAAGCCCATCTCACTGATAGTAGTGTTGTTCTGAACCCCCTCCCCCAAACCCCCTAGCCACAACAGTTTGACATAGGCAAGAGTAATTACATATCATTTGAATTTCTACCTTCGTCTAGAGTATGGAGTTAAAATCAAAATCTTACCGCTGATGTTTCAGGATCAGGGTATTCTCGAAGATTTTCATCCAGCAGGTCCCTTATGGCTACTTTCAATGCCTCAGGATACACATATGTTGGATTTACCTTGCCTTGAAACATCCCTGTGCCGATTTTGTTTCCAAACTAAAAAGGCAAACAGAGACGATTGCAATGATGATGTTATAAGCATTAGAACTTCATCAATAAGACGAAGATAGGATACTGCACTGTTGCAGAAATATAGTTTGTTTATAAATTGCATATTGGTTCGCAAAGTAACAATGGACAATCTACCACGTCCGATAATTCGCAAAGCCGGGAGATGACCAATATGTACGCGGAAAAAAATGCAGAACAGGTAAGTAAAAAACTAAAATCACACAACAAGAGGCAAGAGAAAGAAATCTCTGAGGTTCTTACCCACAAAATTCCATATATTCGGCGATAGAAGCGCCGCCTTGCTTTCTCAGCTGTTTCTCCGTCCTTCTGCGAAAATCCTCGAATGAGGCGCCTGAGTCCTGGAGGAGTTCCCGTGAAACTAGGGGACAAAAAAACAAAGTTAAGCCATAAAGAATGCCTTCAACAAGCGACAAATATGATTAATAAAATGACTATTTACCCGTTATTCTTGAAGGCTTCTTCAAGCGGACGTGTTCCCTCGTGGCCTGCCATGTTGAAGGAGGGTCTTACATTACAGATTACAAGGTTTTATTTGATCGAGCTGTCAACAAGACGATCCTGTGGGATATCCACAGCATGACGCTACAAGTATCGTTTTCCTTTTTTTACCGCGAAAATGGCCGTAGAAACGAGATTTTACTGCCCAATAAATCAGACAGTTTTGTTTCTACTGATCTAAAATTTTGCATACATGTTTTTCAAACCTTTATCTACCAGATGTTTAAAAATAACAGCAATCTGGAAGGGTCAATCTAGCCTCCAGGAATACCTTAATTAAGAACGACGTATATTTTATAGCTTAAGCCACGAGGCGAAACAAGCGCGCTACTCATGTAACATTCGTCGTTCTTTAAGCCACGAGGCTAAACAAACGGTACACATGAAATATACGACGTTGAGGCGAAACAAGCGCGCCACACTGTGCAACATTCGTCGTTCTTTAAGCCATGAGGCGAGAAAAACGCTACACATGAAATAAACGTCGTTCTTTAAGAGGCAAAACAAGTGCGCTACAATGCAATAATCAGGGGCCGGCACCCAACGACCAAATTTTTCCAAATACCTCAGAAGTGCCTTAAATGGATTTTTCTATGCTTTAGAAGCCTGTTTCATTAATTTGGAGCTGCCCTAAAAACTATCTATCTGTTCGGATTTCTTAGGGGAACTGTATTCGTCTCGAAAATCCTAGGCGGCCTTTTTGGCTCATCCGAAAGTTTTAGCTACCTTTATAGGTCTGTTCGAAAAATGAAGGACTCGTGCTAGCATTGCTGTCGTTAGAAATTTTTAGGAGACCTTTTTTGTAAAAGCTTGCGTCTATGAAAAGATTCCGAAAATTTTAGGCAAACCGTAACGCGCATCCGAAGATTGCAGGGGAGTAACTTTTTTATTCGAAAGTATCAGGGGAAGAAATCACATGCTATATACATCTCTAACTTGCGGACGACGTCCGAAAATTGCGAGTTGTAACTCGAACGAAAATTCTAGGGTCACTTTCTGTTGACTATCTATTTACGAAAAGTCTAGGACAACTTTTCCTCGACCACCTAAATTACGAAAATTCTAGGGCAATTTTTTTTTTCCGAAAATCAAGACAACATATTCTTTCCCTAGAGGAGAAATTTTCCGAAAAATTTAGGCGACCTTACAGTCGAACAGATATTTTACCGAAATCATTCGTTGGGTGCCCCTGAATAATGCGTCGTTCCTTAGCCATGAAGCGAGACAAGCGCGCTACACGTGAAATATACGTCGTTGTTTAACTGTATTCATGAAACCGAACAATTTTCAATTGTGCTATTCAGAATATTTTACATTTAGTTTATTTGATTTAGGGAAGTTCATTCCTGTGTGCAAATAAGCACATATATGGTTGTTAAATGCTTTATTGTGAATGTCAGGAAACCGTCGAAAACACTAATGTTTGTAGACATTGTATTGCAATCAAGAAAGGAAAACAGATTTCATATTTCAGTGGTATTCAGGTGCTTAATATGGCTTCTAAAATTTGTTCGTTATAATTAGAAGAAGGAAAGGAAAGAGCATTCTATTAAAGGTCTTCATTATGACTATCTAACACATAAAGCATTAAATCTTTCACTGTACTCTACCGGTTGCTGTATATTTTCTAAGTCTCTCGCGAACTGACGCGAGGCGAGTCCGATGGACTCTAACAACGGCGACCCGTCTCCATCGGATCCGATGGAGTCCGTTTGCCGACATTTTTCATGTCCCCTTTCACTGTACTCTACGTTGCTGTATATTTTCTAAGTCTCTCGCGAACTGACGCGAGGCGAGTCCGATGGACTCTAACAACGGCGACCTGTCTCCATCGGATCCGATGGAGTCCGTTTGCCGACATTTTCCCTGACCCCTTTCACTGTATTCTACGTTGCTGTATATTTTCTAAGTCTCTCGCGAACTGACACGACACTAGTCCGATGGACTCTAACAACGGCGACCCGTCTCCATCGGATCCGATGGAGTCCGTTTGCCGACATTTTTCATGTCCCCTTTCACTGTACTCTACGTTGCTGTATATTTTCTAAGTCTCTCGCGAACTGACGCGACACGAGTCCGATTAACTCTTGCATCGGCGACCCGTCTCCATCGGATCCGATGGAGTCCGTTTGCCGACATTTTCCATGACCCCTTTCACTATACTCTATGTTTCTGTATATTTTCTAAGTCTCTCGCGAACTTACTTCCGGTGAGTCCGATCGTTCATGGCCTTTGTCCATCGGACTCAGTTTGGGTGTATTGGACAACCCTCCAATCGTGTAGCTTTTCTTCCTTTTCCACTTGTTTTAGCCACTTCGCTGCAGCAACGAACGTCTTCCCGTTATCGGAATAGATTTTCTGTGGTCTTCCACGTCGGGCTATCAACCTCTTCAAACTTGCAAGGAACTCGTCAGTGGTAAGGTTGGGAAGTAACTCTAAGTACAGGGCTCTGGTAAGACTACAGGCAAAGAGCACGATGTACGCCTTTCCGTCTTTGCGTCCTCTCATACGGTATCTGATTGGTCCAGCATAATCGACTCCAATCACTTGAAATGGCATGGAACCTTCGGTCCTGCCTTTTGGTAGGTTTCCTGTCGGAGGGTGGGCAAAAGCAACTGCCTGGAACCGTTTACATCCGTAGCAGTTTTTAATTACTCTTTTGGTTAGTCGTCTAAGTCGCGGTATCCAATACCTTTCCCGAACTTTAGCCATAGTGAGACCAACTCCCCCATGGAGAGTGTCCTCGTGCGCACTTGCAACCAGCTTCTCGCTGAACAACTCATCATCTGGAAGGTAGATAGGATAATCACCTTGGATGCGACCTCGACACTCGAAGATCTCTTGATCATTCTTCTGTAAGTTAAGCTGAGGACCGTCTTTCTGGTACTTGTCCGTTTCGACAAATCTGGCCTGCACTCTGTAGATCCACTTTGTAACCTGTAGCTCAGTCTCCTCTGCAGTTAAAGGACCAGATTTCTTCGTACCTTTCCCTCTACAGTTCCGCAGGAACCTTGCTACCCATGCTACGACACGGATGGCTTTCCAATAGCTATGCTTCTCTAGGACTTCATTTAGCACATCTTCCTCGGTTTGGGACACCATCAAGACTTCTTTCACCACTTTAGCTTCCGCTTCAGTTTCGCTTGTTGCAGAAGTGATAATGTCTGGTGGCCAGCTTTCTGGTTCGGTAAGCCATGTAGGACCATCCCACCACAGCCTCGCAGATGCGCCTACGCTCCCTCCTCTGCTTCCAAGGTCTGCAGGGTTTTGATCTGAAGGAACATATCTCCACTTGATGAAGCTACGCTGTTGGATTTTCGTTATTCTGTTGGCCACGAACTGTCTGTAGTCATCATTGCCCCTTATCCAGTGAAGTGCCACACTACTATCTAGCCAACCATAGGTGCTTTCCACTGGGAATCCCCTTAGAGCTTCTTTCACATTGCTGATGAGGTTTGCTGTCATATGAGCGGACACCAATTCCAGTCTGGGAATAGTTAAACCTTGTTTAGCCAGGCGTGCTTTAGCTGTGATGAGGCCTTGCTGAGTTCCATGTTCTTGTTGCACAACTGCAAACACGGCTGAAGATACACCTTTCTTGCTAGCATCCCCAAAACCATGTAGATCAATGCTGATAATTCTCTCTTGGCACGGGACCAGGCTACGCGGTGTCTCAACCTTCTCGGGTAAAATCTTCTTCCAAGCGTTCCACTTGTCTAACAATACACCGGATAACGCTTTATCCCAAGGAAGACGGTTATCACAAACGTCCCTGTACAGCAATTTCCCGGTGAGTATGGTAGGAGAAGCGAGACCAAGTGGGTCATAGATTCTGGCTAGGCTGCTTAGGAGCTCTCTCTTGGTAGGTTCTGATGGCGGCGAAGGGAACCTTACGCCAATCGTGTCGTTTACTTTGTCCCAGGGCATTCCCAATAGCTTTGTCTCTCCTGGTTTCGCTCCTAGTTGCTGTTTCGCATAGCTTGTTTCTTGCTCTGAGTTGCTTTCTTCTTGCAATCCTTCTGCCTCTAAAGCTGGTATGTTCGAGTGCCACTTATGTAACTCGAACTTAGCCTCACCAAAGATCATCTGGGCAGATTCTTTCATGTGTTGTGCTTGTGTAACTGTGACGTCACCGGTAATGAGGTCATCTACATAAAGGCTCCGTAAGATCTCGTCAACTTCTGCTGGGAACCGTTCTCTGCAGTGTTCCAGATGTTCTCTTAAGACTCCCCCAAGCAAGAATGGAGACGGCGCTAAGCCGAAGAGTGCCCTTGTGAATCGCAACGCCTCGATTTCTCTGGTCTCCAGGTTCTTATACCAATGGAACCTCAGCGCATCTCTGTCTGATTCCCAGATTCGTACTTGAAGGAAAGCTTGTCTTAGATCGCCCGCAATAGCTACAGGGTGGAACCTATTTCTCACCATAACACTCCACAGCAGATTTTGAGTAGGTGGTCCGACTTCGAGACATTCATTTAAGGATGGGGCCTTTTCGCTCGCTCTGGCAGATGCATCATAAACAATGCGTAATTTTGTGCTTTCGGCTTCAGCCCGCACAACTGGTTCGTGCGTTATGTAGAATTCTCTCTCTTTAGCTTCGTCTTCCACCCGCTCCACGATACCTTGATTTAGCTGATCTTGAATCACATTGTCGTACCGCTCAAGCATCCCCGGTTGTTTTTCTAGTTTCTTCGTAAGCACATTCAATCTCTTCAAACTTCCTGTTGCATTGCTAAGCAAAGGAGGATGATTGGCTTTCCAGGGCAGACTAACTTCGTACCATCCTTCAGGACTTCTCTTTAACCGCTCTTTGAACTCTTGATAAACGACGTCCTGATCTCCAACTTTCGAGTCTTTAAGGCCTAGCACATCAAGCTTGCAGAGGTTTTCGTAATCACAAGATGAAGTCTGAGTCAGGAACATGTTGGTGAGATCCACTTCTTTCCCAGGGGACATCATCATCCACCCGAATCGTGTGAACTCCGCTACCGGCTCTCCTGGATTTCCGATTCTCGGCAGGCTGTTAACTTTCAACCTCGCGTACTCGCTGGCTCCAAGGATTAGATGTATTGGGAGCTCTTCTTTGTCATCTGTGTCATCCATTTTTACGCCCTGAAGATGAGGAAATCTTGCAATTTTCTCCTTATACTTGGGATTTCTGAGAGAGAGTAGACGGCTTCTATTTACTTTGGTTACTTCCGTCTCGAGGTAGAAGCTTCCATCTACACTGCCGATCTTAAGTTTGTAGAGCTCAATCACCTGATTAGCTGATTGCATCATCATCTCAATTCGTCGTCGCTCTCTGCGGACAGGACGCTTCTGAAGGCGTTCGAGTAGCGCAGAGGAAGTATACGAACTACCTCCTCCGGTATCTAGCAGCGCTCGGCATTTAATTCCTTCAACATTGACCACTACCACCGGGTACGTAACCGACGTGTCACCCGTTGCCACAAGCATCTGCTCCGTTGATCCAGCTCGATCACAAATTGATGAGTGATGTCTTCGTTTGCAGAACATGCATCCCCCTTGACTGCGACATTCGACAGCTTTATGCTTGGTGCCAGTACAGTTGAAACATAGCTGTTTTACAGTGAGTACTCGCTTTCGTTCGCCCGGAGTAGTAACTTTGCCGCAATCGCTAGGTCTGTGTCCGGTTTCTTCGCAATAGACGCACGGTTTAGTCTTTTTTTCTTGCTGTCTTGCTTGAAAGGTTCTTGTTTTCTTTAACGACGGCTGGGATCCAAAGGAAGACCTTTCAACACTTCTCTCATCTTGCTTCAGTGGGTTTCGTTCTGTCCACTTTCTGAGTGCCTGAACAAGTTGAGGAAATTCCCATTCCTGCCAATCCTCGTCTGTCCTCACCAGGTCTCCTCTAATCCCTTCTAGTTTGTCAATTGTCATACGAACATACCCGGAGATGTCCTTAAGCTTTCCTAAAGTTTCCAATGCTTGCACGTTTGTCAGCAGTTTTTCGTAGAAATCGTGAACCTTCGTTGGGTTAGTTCCAGGGATATGGGGTAATGCCAAAATCGCTTGTACGTAGGCGTTGACAATCTCGCTTATCTTCCCATATCTTGTTTTCAAGATGTTCTTTGCCCTTTCGTACCCCTCTGAGTTAAATGGGAGACCGTCAATATTAACCCGAACTTTCTTTTCCAGCAATTCCTTGAGGTATGAAAACTTGGTTACTGCCGGTATTTGTGCAGAGTCTATTTCTGCCTCAAATTGGCTCCAAAATCTTAACCAGTCGACGTGAGTGCCGTTAAATTTAGTTATTACCAGCTTCGGCAGTTTCGTGTTGGTCGCTTTAGGCGTGAAAGGTCCTTTCAGATTTTCTTCTAGTTTCTTTCCCAATTCTAACTTCATCTGGTACTTTTCCTCTTCGAATTTTAATTCTTTTTGGAATTGCTTTTCCTTCATATGAGCGGTGAAGCTTAGTTCTGCTTGCTTTTCCTCTTCCATCTCTTTGCGCTTGATATCCTTTGTAATTTTTTCCACGTCGCTTACTGATTTCTCAAATTTCACTAGTCGCTCCTCAATATCTCCGCTCCAAGCTGTAATATCTTCAATCTTCTCGCCACGTACCAGTTTAGCCTCTTGAATTTCCACCTTGAGGTTGTGCACTTCTTCGAGTTTTCTCTCCAAGATGTTTCGCTGCCTTTCCAGTGATTGTAGATGCCCTTTCGCAATCACGTTTTGTGTCTGGCCATCTGTAAATTCCAGCATCGCTAATTTAGTATGCACAGCTTTAAGTCGATCCTCATACGTCCCCATCTTCACTGTAATTTTCTCGCTGTAAAGGTTTAACAGAGTCCCACCGGAGGTGCCACTTTTGTCGTGAATAGCTTTAAGATCTCGACAAAAACAGACGCATGAGAATCTTCACAATTCCTTGTTTAATCACTGATCAAAGTTATTCCACAATCTCTCAGCTTCTCACGCTTATGTTATTTTTAACCAGAATCACAAGTAACCTGAGCTGAGAAATTATTTGTTGACAGATCCACTTAATTAGTGTTCATTCCGTAACGCAAGCGTCACACAAATCTAGTTCGCCACAGTATGACCCCGAGGGGGGTACTCTAGGAATTTCTGGGTGGGGATGTGCCGCTGGGACCCTGGAACCCTTAACCTATACCAGAGCTAATTCAGCCAAATTTTGCTACCCTATACTAGAGTAAACTCCCCAAATCCCCCTATCCTAGAGTAGCTGTTTCCCTAGTCTAGATAAAATCTTCAACCAATGGATAAGTTTCCTGAAAAATGATACCTTATTCTAGACCCAAATGTTCTGATTTATATACCCTATTCTAGAGTAAACTGCTTGAAAACCATACCCTTCACAGCGGCACATACCTATATAGCCCATATATGGCAGTACCCCCCCGGGAGTATGACATGGTGCTACAAGAACCGAAGTCCTGGTTACCACTGGATTGTGGACTTGTATTCACGAATGGGCCTTCCTGTTCTTGACGGAATCCAACAAATGGTATGTTGTTGTTTTTTTTACTATAAAGAAACTGTACGACTTTGTATGGTACACTTTTCTGACTTCATTTGGCTTACTTGAAGGAAATGTGTTTGAGACAGTTATAGGTGTTTATGAATTTCCATGTGATTGTGCTTTGAATGGTTTCTGTCATGCAAGGAAGGTGAAAGATGAAATCAATCAATCAAATCAATATATCAATATTTATTGAGACACATAACTCAGGAGGTCATAAGAAATTAAACGTGTACATGTATACATGTATCAAAAATAAAATGTAAATGAATAAAGGTGATCTAAAAACTAAAACGTTAGGAAAAAATGAAAAATATTTCACAAGTCCAACAGTGGCTCAAGTGATGTACTCTTTGTTGCCTTGTCTGGAGGTACTTGAAACATCATACACTAAAACTATGACACAATGGGAGTTTGACATTCCTGGTGTGCTGCTGTGTTGTCTTACTGAAATACATTAATACCTTTGCAGTGTGAAAATGACAACAGAGAAAGGATGAAGAGGCTAGAGAGGCAGAAGCCAACTGTTCATTTCGCGGGCATTATCCTCCGATATACCAGCCGCAGGAAGGGGTTTATTTACTAAATAGTGTGTCTCCGCGGACGAACACTATCGCGTCACGTGATCAATTTAAACCAATACGAATCGGAGAAAATTTAGTGGTGAACTATAATCTGTGATAGATAGTGAGTAGCGTAATGGCGGCCACTTCTTCACGTTTTCGAAGTGTCCGTGAACAAGATTTAGACAGTTTACTGGTTGAGTCTGTTCCAGGAAAGACAAAGTTTTGAACGACTAGTAGATTTATACTAAGACAATTAGATTATTCGCTCTCGATTTATATGCGTGATAGTTGACGAGGGCGCAATAATACGCGATAGAAATCTCGAGCTCATAATCTAACTATTTAATAGAAACACGAATTCTAACCAATCAGCGCGCGTATTTTCTTAGGACTGTTTTCTAAGTCGCGTTAAACATGTCTCGGTAATGCGGTAAAAAGCTATCACTTCTTTCTTCTTTATTACTTCCCAACCCATTGATGGGCTCCTGTCCTCACTGATTCCATAAAGAACCATGCACTTTCCATACTTAGACAAAAAAACTTTCAAGGATTATATCAAAATTTAACGCTAATGCACTTTGCACAACAAGTGTGAGAAATGAGATAAGCTTGTCACACGTGTCGTGATTCGACCCACGACCAAGGGCAACACTGTGCATGTGCCTCTGTAACAAGTTACTTATCTCACTTATCATATATAATGTAAATGTCATATAAGAAGGATGCTGAAGTTTCGAGCAAAACTTCACCTATAGTTGATTGATGGATTAGTGGGTGGGATACCTTTGTCATAGTAGATGGTGAGATACTGAACTGACACACCCACAAGTCTTACACACCATGACCCCAAGCATTAATTCATAATTTCAAAATTCATCATTTCAAATTTCCTATTCCCAAAATTCATGATTTTGAAATTCATATTCCCAAAATTCATAATTTCAAATTTCATACCTCCAAAATTCATGATTTCAAAATTCATATTTCCATAATCAATAATTTGTAAAGTTTTGACGATACGTTTTTCCCTCGAGACTGTGAATTCTTGACCGAAGGGGCATTTGGACTGAACGGGGGAATCTGACTCTGGAGAGCACCAGTTTGCCTGCGTGAACAGAAACTCGTTAATGGTCTTCACAAGGGATGTCAAGGAAGAGACATAATTTGGTCCCGTGAACAGTAGTTCATTCTGCATCCGTTAGTGTCGACGATTTAATCGAAAAACGTTTGCGATGTTGCTTGCTTATATGAGAAACTTAGGTACAAAGTACAAGTTATGCACCTATCAATGTTAAGCCGGCGGGGGGGGGGGGGGAGTCAGGGCATGGGGTGGGGATTTGACATTTTTGAAAAAATTGCCGTCAAGTTCCCTGCCCACGCGCAAATCATTCCAGTCAAATGCAACCAAATTTCCCCACCCCGGGCTGCACATCGCTGTCAAATATCCCAAGGCTGGCAAAGAAAGATTCAAATATTCCCTCCCCCGGGAGAACAAGGTCAGTCAAATACCCTACCCCAGGGCCAACAAAGACAATCAAATCCCCACCCCATGCCCTGACTCCCCCCCCGCCGGCTTAACATTGATAGGTGCATTATGTTGCCAGCTGAGTAATTACATTAACGTGTGGAACCAAAGATGCTCAGATTACTGATTCCTATCAAAGTTCGTGATTACTATTTACGTGATTTTATTGTCACACTAAGTGGTTGACAACAAGGAGAACCTCCCCTTGAAGTGCTTTGCAAGTGAATACGCGGTGGCTTCAAACAGGGAAGTTCGAGTGACATGAACAATTTCCGTCCCATTTCTGTTATCTCTGTGGTGGCCAAGGTATTCGAAAGAATAACGTACGATCAAGTATACAGGTACCTATCAAAACATAACATTATTTCAAAAAGTCAATCCGGATTTCGCTCTATCCATTCTACGGTCACTGCTCTACTAGAGACGACCGATAGCTGGGCTTTTGACATTGATCGTGGAAACGTTAATGGTGTAGTATTTCTGGATTTAAAAAAGGCCTTTGATACAGCAGACCACACGATATTACTGTCTAAATTAAAAATATCTCTGATCTGTGGAATAGTCTTCCTGAAACTTTAAGGCAACCAGAATCCCAACGTAATTTGAAGTCACTTTTGCACAGTTATTACAATATCAAGTAAGGAAAACAGGCTTTATTTTTCTTTTTCATATATATATATACATATACATATACATATACATATACAAACCCAGTATGTATTAAGAGCGACGGTCAGGAAAAATCGAGCAAAATCTGAATTTTCTGGCGAAACTTGGCGAAGTCAATTTCTTTCACCTCAGTTATGGTGTGGCTTATATTGGCCTGAAGCACTTGCGTTTTCAGAAAATCAAGAAAACCGATCGAAGCCTTGCGAACTGAAAAATAACTGAATTTAACCCGGAAATCATCACCTTTCAACGTCTCCGCGTTTGTTTTACAAGAAGCGTAGTAAATCAGGAATTCGTGATCTCGAAAAACAATCTTTCTCTGATGTGATATTCCTTAAATTTGTGGCTCTGGTGATATCTGGCAAATTTAAGGGTTCTAAAACAAGCGGCATGTTTTCACAGCTAGCGAACTCTGCAATATAGTGGCAACGGTCAAGCACACATTTCAGTATGCGGTATAACTTGAAATATTCTGAAAATTAGGTTTTCAGTAGCAAAGGTCTTGATGTACTTCATACCTTAATATCGGGCTGGGTTCTTCGTTGAGACGTTCACAAAATGTTGTTTAAGTTGGGGAATTTCGATCATGACGTTGGTTGGCGGAATCAAATTAAACGGCCAGGACAACCAACGGATAGCGACAGACAAAACGAGAATAACAGCTTCAAGGCCTTTGATCATGCTTGTTATCGTCAAATATCGAGGAAGCAAAAACAGTCGAAGCGTTTATCTGATCGAAGTTTAATCCAAATGAGCGGTGAAGCTTGATTAATACAATCATGCTAAGAAATCAAAAAATACATTAAAAATTAGTATAGGGCGAATTTACGGGGTTAACGGGTTAGTTTACAGTGTGGGTAAATTTAAACAAACGACTAAACAACTCACCAAGCTCCTCCGCTCAGACGAAAGCACATGGTCTGAGCAGAGAAGGCCTGGCGAGTACAAATCACGTGAGCGGAAACGGAAATGTTCGTTAATGTTCGCAAATCTGTCGGCAACATCCTCCCCCTCGTGTCCGACCACGTTCATTGGTTGGACACCTCTTCAAGCAAACAGAGCTTCGTGACTGGACGGACGTAAATACCAGCCTTCGTCCTCAACTCCGCAGAGCGTACTCTTCCATCGTCGCCGCGTACAATGCGGATCACTCGCGCCAGGGGCCAACGTCCTCGAGGGAGGTTATCACTCATCACCAAGACAAGGTCTCCTTCAGCAATATCACGTGATTCACGGCGCCATTTCGGTCTGACAGTAAGAGAAGGCAAGTACTCATGAAGCCAACGCTCCCAGAAATGATTGGCCATCACTTGGGCGTGTTTCCAGCGTTTCCGGCTGCATAGATCTCTGTCACTAACAACATCTAATGGGATATTCAAGTTCGCACGTCCCAGCAAGAAATGGTTAGGTGTCAGCGCTTCTAGGTCGTTACAATCACTGCTGACGTGCGTCAATGGTCTGCTGTTCATCAGTGATTCTGCTTCAGCCATGAAGGTCAGGAGAGTCTCATCTGTGACGCGCTGGTTTCCAACAATAGCTTTAAGCGCTCTTTTCGCTGACTTCACTAGTCGTTCCCATACCCCACCGAAGTGGGGTGCAGCAGGTGGATTAAAATGCCACTGTACTCCATGTTGTGACAGCTCGTCAGTAATCTTCTCTTAGTTCAACCGCTTTACAGCCTCTTGGATTTCTCTATCCGCTCCGACAAAATTTGTCCCGTTGTCTGACCAGATGTTGGCAGGTCTCCCCCTCCTAGATACCATCCTTTGCATGGCCATGATGTACGCATCCGTCTCAAGGGAATGGGCAATTTCTACGTGTACAGCTCGGGTGGTCATACACGTAAACAGAACTCCGTAGCGCTTCTCCGTTTTCCTTCCACATTTTACAAGGATTGGCCCGAAGTAATCCACTCCAGTGTGCGTGAAGGGGAGTAAAGAATATCCAAGGCGCGGTTTAGGAAGGTCTGCCATAACAGGTGGTCGGGGTTGCGCTTTCCTTCGTCGACAGGCGGGACACGAAAGTGACACTTTGTGAACTGCGCGGACACCTTTAAGGACCCAATAGCGCTGTCTGAGATTGTTCAACACCTGCGCGTCACCGGCACATCGAGATTGCAAATGATAGTACTGGATAACAAGCCGCGTGACTTCATGCTTTGGGTCCAGTACGACAGGGTGGCGAGTTTCTTCAGGAAGGGGGGCTTTGCGCAATCTCCCTCCCACACGCAGCAAATCATTTTCATCCA
This sequence comes from Ricordea florida, assembly GCA_949710005.1. NCBI lineage: Eukaryota > Metazoa > Cnidaria > Anthozoa > Corallimorpharia > Ricordeidae > Ricordea > Ricordea florida. Next base: position 44,608,551 of record OX453273.1, read on the forward strand.
TGTAAGGGTTCAAGGCCAACAGCTTACTTTTCGGCGGTAGTGGTAGGTTCTTCAATAAGGTTTGGTAGTCATCAGGGAACGACTCCATCTGTGCACGCTTCACTGCTAGCAATTCGGCACGGGTAAGCTCATCAACGGACAGCGGCCCTTTAATGCGCCTCTCACTGGGAAGCCTTGTATTGTTGATGAAACGGTAAATCCAGGCGCTGACTCTTCGGAAACGAGTCCAGGATGAGAACTTTGCAGGATCAGGCTTGGACTCTGCCGGATCGCTTAGTACGCCGCACCAGGTAGATTTTTTCAATTCTGGGTCATCCTCAGGAATTGGACTAATAAAATCGTTAGTGGGCCAATGTTCTTCAGTTTTATGCAGGAACGCAGGACCAGCTATCCATCGGCAATCACTAGTCATATCTGAAGCTCGCAGACCCCTCGTGCAGTCATCGGCTGGGTTTAGGCGACCGGGAACAAAACGCCATTGCTCAGGGTGTGTGGAGTCCTGGATTTCGGCCACTCTGTTGGCCACGAATGTGTGGAAGCGTCGACTTTCATTAATAATGTACAAAAGTACAGTCTTTGAATCGCTCCAGAAGACTGTTTTGGACGTGTGCAGGGTGAGCTCTTTCTTTATTGTGTCACCCAGTCTGACTGCCAGAAGTGCCGCTTGGAGCTCTAAACGAGGAATGCTTAATTGTCTCAGGGGGGCCACGCGAGCCTTAGCCATCACAAAGGCAACTTCAATTCTTCCGTCAGGAAACACAAAACGTGCATAGCAGACAGCACCGAATGCCTTTTCGGAAGCGTCACCAAAGACATGGAGTTCGATTTGCACATTTCTTGGGGCATCACTACAGAGGCACCTTGGCAACTCAAACACTCTCAAGAGCGACAGATCAGCGAGCCATCTCTCCCAGGTAACTCGATCACTTTCGTCTAGAGGCACATCCCAGTCTCGTTTCTTTCGCCACAGGTCTTGAATCAGACATTTCGCAGGCAACAGGAAGGGCGCCAAAACTCCAAGTGGATCGAAAACAGATGACACTTGACCGAGAATACCACGCTTTGTCAGAGCTGAGTGGCGGGAACTGACAGCGAATCTAAAGGAATCTGTCTCAGTGTTCCACAGCAAACCTAGAGAGCGTTCAACTGGCAGTTCGTCGAGATCCAAATTCACCGATGGTGACGCCATTTCCTGGTTGGGAATTTCTGATAACACTTCACGTGAAGAGCTGCTCCATTTTGTTAATCTGAATCCGCCACGGGCGAGTAAAGCAGTTAGTTCGTTCTGGAGGCGAATAGCAGAAGTTTCATCCCTTACTGACTTAAGGAGGTCGTCCATGTAGAAGTTTCTTCTGACTGCTTCGATCGTTTCAGGTGAAAATGATGGGTCCCGGGAGTTGTCATCGGCCGTTTTTCTCAACACATAATTAGCGGTACATGGTGAGGAAGCTGCTCCAAATATCATTACCAGCATTTGATAGACATCAGGATCACGGGTCGTCTCCAGATTACGCCACAGGAATCGTAAGGCAGGCTGATCTTTCTCTATTACCAAACACTGGTGGAACATAGCTTCTATGTCTGCAGCGATAGCTATGCGTTCTTCTCGGAATCGAATAAGTACACCACACAGGTTATTCAGCAAGTCCGGTCCCACAAGAAGTTCATCATTTAGGGACACACCGTTGTGCTTTGCCCTGGCGTCCATGACTATTCGTACCTTCCCAGGTTTATTTGGGTTTAGCACAGGGTGATGTCGTAGTAGCCACTGTTTCTTCACTGGAACGGCAGTTTCTTCGGGGGTCAATCGACGTGCAAATCCTTTCGCCACATAGTCATCAATGATTCCCTTGTATTTCTCAGCAAGGGCGTCGTCACGCTTCAGGACTTTCTCGGTGGAAGTCAGCCGTCTCTCTGCCATGGCTCTGTTGTCTGGGAATTCAACGTCAGGTCTCTTCCACAACATACCAACTTGGTATCTATCGCCTACGTGTTCAACAGTATCTTCAAGGATCTTGAGAGCTTTCTTGTCTTCGATGGACCTTGATGAGGCTTGCTCGTATTTTGTGCCAAACGAGTCAGTTCTCCACCAGTTCTGCATTTGCGTATGCAAGAGATCATCCGATGAAGGAACTGTGTGTATGTGCATAACATGAAGACTCTCCGGGGCGGCAAAGCTTTTCACGGAACCAGTTAAAGTCCATCCAAATGCAGTTCGTACAGCAGCAGGTTGACCGGGCGCACCTCTTCGGACCTCATGTTGTAAGATAGCCTCTAACACGTTGGCGCCAAGTAATACGGTCACATACTCAGAGTCAACTTCTGGTATCTCTATGTCGGCTACATGTGGCCAGGTCTGCATTTCGGAATGAGTGATTCTTTGCTTAGGTAAGTTCAATCGAGGAACGGTCCAGGCCTCAGAAATCAGGATTGGCTTCACAGCATTGCCATCACTCGTTCCCTCCACGGAAAACGACACCTTTCTAGAAGGCTTGCATTCTTCTGTGGAGTTAATGGTCCCGAGGGTAAGCACTTCCTTTGGGCCCTCAAGTCCCACTTCATCAGCGAACTTCTCAAGTACCAGTGAGGCTTGACTACCAGAATCTAGGAGAGCACAGGTGTGCACACTGCCCCCTTTAGGTGTGTGAACAACAATGGGTACTATCTGCAGTAGGACTCCGGGACTGCTACAACTAACGGCGGCTGCACCCACAAACACCGGCGCAGCTCCATGAATCAGGGGGTGGTGACGTTTAGGGCAGTTGTCCACTCCACAACCTCTTCTCTCACTGCACTGTTTAGCACGGTGCTCACTAGAATTCAGACATCGGAAGCATAGACCCTTCTCTTTAGCACGATGGGCACGCTGATCGACGTCCAGTTTCTTAAAGTCAGGGCAGTCTTCCACTTTATGGGCCTGGGAACAAACTGAACAGTTAGCAGGGGATCTTGTGACCTCACGCTTTCCATTGAGTGTGGTTGTCAGGGTTGTGAACTCAGCTCCTTTGGTCTCATTTCTCGAAGGGCGGTTCCTGTTGCTTCGTCTCCCGTACCCTTGTCTCGGCGTCTCCTTTGTCTGGGAGCAGTTCAGTGTCTGGTCTGATATCATTGATTTAGCACGCACTCGCTCTCGCAGCCACTTGTCGAGGTCTGCTAAAGTCATTGTTTTAGGCAACATTTCAACCCTCTTCTCTCCCCATCGAGTTTTAAGCGTTTCAGGTAGCTTCTGAACTGCTCGCCTGAGGTTATCGGTTGCGGCAAGGTCATGCTCGAATCCCAAACTCTTAAGGGTGGAGACAGCAACATGCATGGTGTTGTAGAAGGACCGAAGCTGTGCAAAATTATCTTCATAAACTGCGGGATGATCAAAAATGGTCCTCAAATACGCGCCAGCCACTGATTCCTCATTTCCAAACTGTTCCTCTAACTCCTTTAATGCTTCACGATATAGGTGCCCATGCGTCAACATTCCTTCAACAGCTCTTTTAGCATTTCCAACGAGGGCACGTTGCAAATGTGTCATGCGCTGTGTGTCGGTTAGAGGTTGATCATGCACGAGACACTTAAATAGAGAAATAAACGTTGGCCACTCCAAGGGATTCCCACTGAACCTGGGAAGCTCGAGCTTTGGCAGTGACTTTGGAAATATCGATTTTGACTCTCCAGGGTTCAGAGGACTGGGGAATAAGTTGCTTACACCGTCACAGAGCCTCTGTACCCACGATATATTTAATCCTTGTTTCGGTTCACTGCCACTATGCTCAGGAGTTTGAGTAGCATTACACCGCATGGCACGTTTGTCCACTTGGTAAGGGGTTGACCGCACATTGACTTCTTCAAACTTGTGGTCTTCTTTCTCATCACCATCAAAGTCACGTAAGCGGTTTACAAGGCTTTCTGGGTCACGATTCTCTTCGTCTTCTTCTTCCAAACGTGCTTTCAGTCGCAGCTGCTCTGTCTCATACTCGATTTCTCTAATACGTCGCGATTCCTTTAACCGACGCTCCTCTTCACGTCTTCGAAACTCTTCCTCTGCTAGTTGACGCTCTTCAAGTTCTCTTGCTTCTGCCTCCCTTTTCGCTTGTAACAACTTCAATTCATGGAGGTGTAGCTGTTTACGGGTTTCACTTGACTTAGAAGAGGATCTTGATTCACCACTGTTTGAATGACTAGAGAGTTTTGATGGACGGCTCGAAATTCCTGACAAGGATTGTTTATCATTTTCTTCCACAGTTGCTTTCGGCTTCAGAGGAACCCAATCTTCATCAACGTAACGCCGAGGCAGTTTGATGTGCCTTCGAGGCCTTCCCATATCACGCTGGTCACCGCTGACCGCGCCACCATAAGTGCGGTCGGCCATTTCAAACACAAGATCAAGTTATCAACAAATCGATCACAATTCGACGTCCACAAGCACACAGATCCTATCTAATAAACATATAGGGCAAAACCAATAGTTCAGCAGTGTGCTGGCAAGCTAACCTCGGCTCTGCTACCAGAAATGTTATCGTCAAATATCGAGGAAGCAAAAACAGTCGAAGCGTTTATCTGATCGAAGTTTAATCCAAATGAGCGGTGAAGCTTGATTAATACAATCATGCTAAGAAATCAAAAAATACATTAAAAATTAGTATAGGGCGAATTTACGGGGTTAACGGGTTAGTTTACAGTGTGGGTAAATTTAAACAAACGACTAAACAACTCACCAAGCTCGTCCGCTCAGACGAAAGCACATGGTCTGAGCAGAGAAGGCCTGGCGAGTACAAATCACGTGAGCGGAAACGGAAATGTTCGTTAATGTTCGCAAATCTGTCGGCAACAATGCTTAAATCTTGCTTAATAAGGATTTCTCTTTTCTCCTCACTTCCTTTATCCATTATTGACGGAAAAAGAAGGAATCGAAAGTCTCACAATGTTGTGTGACAGACAAACTCTTTTTAGCGGAAAGACACTGAAAAAGCTAGTTATTTGTTGGCTGCTGAGGAACTCATCGCTGCTAAGTAATCCGTGCTCTCAGTCACTTCCTCTGGCGTTCATCATATCTCTTGCAACAACAACTGGATCAGCTTTGCAGCCCGTGGTCTCGCCAATAGTGAACTTTGTGGTAAGGTACTCCTTCTGTCTTGCAGTGAAACGCTTTCTTGTTATCCCAGATGATCTCAACGCCCCCCCCCCCCGTGGGGGGGTGGGGGTACTGCCATATACGGGCTATATAGGTATGTGCCGCGGGATAGGGTATGGTTTTTGAGGTTCTCGATCCTTAAATAGGGTATAATTTTTGCACATGTTGGCATGGTGTTCCCGATGTGATCCTTAGATAGGATACCTAAATTGTATCAGGCAGTCTACTATACTATGCTTGATGCTAACTTCCAGTAATCTTACAGAAACGAAATAAAGTTGACCCGTTCAAGCTATTTTTAGTTTTTGTTTTTCCCTTGCATAGGGTCTCATTTTTCGTGTTTGGGCCTTAAATAGGGTATCACTTTTTGTTTGCTTCATCCTTAGATAGGATCAGGGTTTAAGACCCTTCGCGGCACACATCTATCCGAAATTTATGGGAGTACCCCCCGGGTCAACACCCAGCCCATAGGGAGAATAGGTTGTGATGGCACTTCTTTTGACACTTCTTGTACATTTCTAACACTCGGTATGCCAACTGTTTGAACTTCCAATCTCTCTGCATAACCACAAACTGCTTGATCTAGGAGTGGTTCTCTTTCAAGAGCACGTGCGTGTTTCCCGGAGACCAGGTGCTGCTGCAGGTATGAGTAACGTTGGTAATCAATCAGATCAATTTAACTCTGTGGAAAACCAAATCCCTGCATAACAGAGGAGATACGACAACTTATGAAATCTAGGAATTTCTGGCGCAAAACAGCTTCGCAGAACTAATGATCCACATGCTTGGTCTACTTATAAAAACCTTAAACTCCAAGTCAGGAAGTTAATCAGAGCGGCGGAGGGTGAATTCATTAAAGATCAAATTAAAAACAACACACGGAATACAAATTGTATTTGAAAGGCCATCCGCCTCTGCATCCCTAAAAGGTCAGCCTCCCTTAATGTTTACAGCAAAGAGGATAAGATCGTTGCAGGTATGTTCAATAATTTTTTTTTGTGTCAGTTGGAAAATCAATTAATTCCAAAATAGAATCTTTGGCTGAAGAGAACAACTTTGACTTGAATGATAACACCTTTACTCCAAGGAGTTTTGTGACACTCGACCAATTTACATTTCATTCTGTTGAATGTAAACAAGTCAAGGACATTAAGGAGTTATTTTAAAAGGACTGCCTGCCAGTTATGCTTCCTTTTATTACGGCAATCATCAACCTTCTCTTTCAGCCTCAACATTCCCAAGGATCTGGAAAACAGCGGAAATTACAACCTATTCCGAAACAAGGCAATCACGAGCTTTCTAACAATAACAGATCAATCTCGCTACTAACTGCGTTGTCAAAGGTCTGTGAAGGAGTTGCATATCGTGCAATCAGTTTGTCACCTATCTGACAACCAAAGAGAGGCTAACAACAAAACAAAACGGCAGCAAAAAATGGCACTCCCGTTAAACATCATGAAACAAAGTAGTATTTAACACCATTCAGTGACAATGGAAACCTGAAAATATTTTAAAATAATTACTTGTGATGCACAATCTCTTATCCAAATGATAATTGATACAGTAGCAAACGAATTGCGATGCAATGAAATATATTCTTGCATCAAATTTCTACTGTGCACATGTAAAACCCTTAATAGCACAAGGCAAAGATAATGAGAAAACACAGGCCCAATGCACATAAAGAGTTAATTAAATGAAGAGAAAAACAGAATTATAGTCAAATATAACCAAGTTTATTTTTGTCTACCAAAGCAGAAAGATATAAATCGTTAGAGCCTACAAAAAAATGTCCATAAATGTGCAATAATACAAGCAATGTGAATCACTGGGCCAGCTTGGTAACCAAGTTTAAAAAGGCATGCGTCCACTTACTGGTTACATCGTACTCCAGGTAAACGCTTGCAGAGCGTCTTGTTATTCAAAATGGCAGCTGAAAGCCATGCAGAACGAAACTAAGCAATGCTCGTGCATTGCAAGTATATATATCAATGAAATTGCAGCTCCTTAACATAGCACTCATCTGAAATAGTATTTTTAGGGGTAGTCCCATTTTGGGTAGTCCATGGATTGGGGGTCAGTGTTTTGCCCATCGCCGCCATTTTGTGTACAATGCAGGTGAAGGCAAAGAAAACTCTACAGATGAATGTCGCAAATTTGAGGAACTGCGCCAGGGAGCTAGAAATTTAATTTATGAGCGACTGGTGTTTAATCATCAGAACCAAAAGGAAGGTGAGATGATTGACATTTTTGTTAGCGAGTTGAAACTTGTGAGTTTGGCAACCTCGGAGATTCGCTCATTCGAGATTGCATTGTGGGAGGAGTGTTGTCGGATGAATTGCGAGGCGAGCTGCTAAAAAAGCCAAATTTAACACTGCAAACTGCGCACGATTATTGCTAAACATTTGAAGTAACCGAACTGCAGAAGTTTAACACTCCAACACGTACTGACGGAATATTCATCCTGTCAGAAAATCCAAGGATCAGGACCCGGGGGGGGGGGGGTAATCCCGCGAATTTTGGATAGGGGTGTGCCGCGAAGGTTCGTGAACCCTAACCCTATTTAGGACTAAGAAAGCGAAACCTGATACCCTTTTTAAGGCTCAAAGCCGAAAAATGACACCCTATTCAAGGAAAAAACCGCTTAACGGCTGTTAAACCTCTGTTGCAAAATCACTTTGTTAATACTTAAACGGATACATCAAGTTTAAACCGTTCGTTTAGGCGGGCGTTTTCACACTCCAGTATTAGATAATACAATTAAGCTACCCTTTCTAAGGACCACACCAGGGACACAGAAACAAAAGGGTCAAAAAAGATACCCTATTTAAGGACCGAGAACCTCAAAAACCATACCCTATTCCGCGGCATGTACCTATATAGCCCATGTATGGGAGTACCCCCCGGGGATAAGGACCAGGCAACTCCTCGTTTCTGTACGTTTTACGGCTACAAGAACCCATTTACTCAGCCATCTCACTGCCCAGCCTTTGGAAAAAAGTCAGTGTAACATATGCAAGAAAGAAGGACACTTAGCTCAGGTATGCCAATAAACAAATGTAAAAGGAACAGTTATGGGTACAGTAGAACAAGAGAATCTTTCTGATCATGATGTTCATACGTATTTTAATTCTGATGAATTGGATAGTGTTGCTAACACTGGAAAGAAAATGTAAGCTGAAGGTTTAATAAATAGGTTTAATAGATAATCGGTAAAAATCCTACATTGACCAGATTCGAAATTGACGTTGAAGTCTCGAAGTCCAAAAATTACAAAAATAGATTTTGGAGGGTTTCTGTCAACCTTTTTGCGAATGAAAGCTCGGTATAGGACTTTAAAACCAAGGCCTCTATTTCTGAGTTGCACACTAACTACATAGTATTCACAGGCACCTTAGTTTAAGAAATCTCGTATCATTCCTTTAGTAATTTACAAAGACTAACCACAACGCACGCTAGACTAGAATTTAACTAATTCAGATTTTCATGACGTTGCGTGCAAACCCATTTCTAAACGGAAAACTTTGGCTCAACTTGGAAAGATATCAGACTAGTCTTTACTTTCAAAACAGAGAAAACTCACCTTGTCTGCCTTAAAGCGAAAATAAACGTTTTACCCCAGTCAAAATAAGCCGAAAAGCGCCATTGTTAGAAAAAGAGAAATCAATGAGGTCAAAACTCAGTAATGTTCCTACTTTTGATGGAGAAGGCTCCTGCGCTCCCACTAAACACACACACACGTGTGCACCTCGATAAATGGGCCCCGCTGGGCCCAATTTTTTAACTGGATAGACGACGCTTATTCATTCAAATAAGACAAATAAAAAGAAGACAATGTCTTGCTGACTTGTCTTACAGAATATCAGCATACTGTGGCATCTCACAGTTGACCAACACATCATACAAGTTTCCCACACTGATGTAAAACTGATTAGCGATATGCGCCAGTGCCGCATCACAAGGGTTAAGAGTTCTGTTGTCAAGGTAACTAATCTCCGCGGGAGTAAGACCCAGGCTCTCAGCCAAGACCTTCCACTCATCTCCACCTAAGAAAAGTTTAGAACACTGTTAATATCAAGCATCTCTCATTGTTATATAGCTGCCGTCTTTTCCGCTACACGGGCCAATTCATTGGCTAGTTCATGGTCACATGTGATGACATCTAACAATGAAACTGTTTACCACCAAATGCCATAAGTAGTAAGGGGGGTCACTATGGGACAAATACTGTCTCCTGATTGGTCGAGAAGATGTTGCGAATGAGCTGAATGGGAATTTGGGTTTGGAGGTGGTGCCACACGCGACAAAGGTGGTGGCACACGCGAATTGTTGCGAATTGTGTTTTGGCGGGAAAAAAAGAATTTTTCGGGGATCATCCAGTCGTTGTAGAAGAAGCGGGTGTTGTCGTTGACTTGTCGTGTCACCAATTCGTTTCTGTTGTAACGAGCGACTTTCCCGGGTTTGCATCGTTTGGGTTTTCTTTTTTCATTTTCTTTGGGTGGCATGAGATTCCCATCAAACCGTCTGGGTTCACCATCGACTTCCATGACAACAATTTTGTTGGAGCAGGGTAATGTAGTCTGGCGTGCTTTTCTTTTTCTTTCTTGCGGTGGTGGTGGTGGTGCTGGTGTCACTGGTCTGGCTGGTGATTTGTCGATGTTTCTACCGGCATTGTATTGGATCGTTTTGGAGTTGGGATATTCGTCAGCCCACTGGAAGTAGTTGCATGGACCATCTTTTATTTTGCGGTTGGCACATTTGAAGAAAGGTCTGTTGAAGTTGTTTTCCGTGCCAGCCAACACCATGGTGGAGAAATCCCCGTGTTCGCATAAGGGTGGCAGAGCTTTGTACAACAAGACGCTGCAGTAGTCATCCAATTTGTCCGTTCGGGTGAAGAAAGGACATCCGGTGGAACATTTGGTGTAGCGGTCAAAGGGGAATTTTTTAGCATTGAATGTGGTCAGATTGTTTTGGCAAAAACCACAAAGTTGATGTGGTTGATGCGGTTCCACAGGTCCGTAGGAATACAATTGACAAGAAGTGGGAGGTTCAACAAAGATGCACATCGTTCGTGTTGTCGAGGAGAAATGATAATCCAACGGACTCGTTGCTTCTTTTTTATACGTTTGAAAAGAAAACCAGTTGTTTTCCTGTTTTTCTTGTTTTCATTAACCTGTATAAACCGGTTCCTTCCTGTTCTTGTTTCCTGTTTTTCTTGTTTGTTTTTTTAGTAGTGAATCCAACGTCGTTTCATTAATCTGTATAAACCGGTTCCTTCCTGTTCTTTTTTCTTTTTGGATCTTGTCATAACAGGACTGAAAATCCGCCTGGATCGGGGTAATCTTGAAATAGCCTGTTTTCTTGGAGTGACGGTGGTGGGCGGAGTCGGTGGCATGACAAACGTTTCCAAATCATCTTGTTGTTGTTCCACCACAGGTGTGATGGGTAATGTTGCATCGTCTATGGTTGTTGTGATGGCGTCAGGAAGAGCCGCGGTACCCACGAGTGTGGCAAACGGAAGACGTCCTCTTCGCGGTTCCTTTTGGGGTCTGGGTCTGATAATGCGTACGGCAGGTATCTGTGTTCGGTATTGTGCCAACACAGCTTTGTAACGGTTCATGATGTTATCGTAAAGGGCCAGTTTTCTATCCAACGGAATGCTAGGATCATCGAGGATAGCTTTTATTTCGATGTCCATGTTGGCCAAGGAACGGATGAACGGAGATGTGTTGATTTTTTTTTCTTGTGCCATAGTCGAGAGAACATCCTCTGGCACGAGGGCCATACGTCTTGCACGAGCCATGGTGTTGTAGAAAATGTTACCAATATGTCTACGTTTATACTTTTATTCTCCTCGGGAATGTCTCACCGCTTCTTCGGCTGCTAAACCGGGGTTAGAATGGAAGCCAGTGTGACTAAAAATCCACCACGTTGATTTAAGATGCGTTTCCTTTGTTTGACGGATGCTTTTTTCTTGGCCAAGGATCTGATCTTGTTGGCTTCGCGTTTCAATTTCAAAAATACTGGACGTTTCAACGGAATGACTCCTTTTAACAAGTTCAAAGAGATTTCGCTCAACATATCGATTTGACCTTTGGTCGCTTTTTGGACGAGAAGCTTACGTGCTGGCACTTTGGCACGTATAAAGCGCTGTAAAAAATCCGTATTTCTTCCTAAACGTTCCATGCTTGAATGGTTGCAATCAAGGTGTGCTTGTTGTTTTTGAACTCTCTGTTTTCTTGTTCTGGCTTGTCTTCTTCTTCTTCTACTTGGTAGTCGTGGTGGCAGAGGAGGTTTTACGTTTTTTGACTGGTGGTCGTGCTGGTGGCGGTGGTGGTAGTGGTGTGGCTACGGAGGAAGAGAATTCTTCGTCATCGTCTTCTTCTTGCTGACCTTGCAGGCATTCCCAATAGAGGAGTTCCTTGTACTTGCAAATTCTATCAGCCATGCGAGTTTCTAACCCGAAGATGGTGGTTAGAAGATTGATGCAGGAATTGGAGATGACATCCAATTCATCGAGGGTTGCCATTTTCAACAGCTCGAGTTGCTCGCTTTGACTGGGTAGCGTCAATAACGTGGTGAGCAACACGTTTTTAACCTGACAGCTCTTATCGTCGTTGTTATCTACTTGACACATCGTTGCGACTGATGCAAACGATCAAAACGTTTTTTGATTTATTGCGTTTGACGTGTAGAGACTCGCGTGACTCGAGGACGTTGATTGGCTCCTTTGTAGGTGGTTGTGATGGTTCTTGTTTCGGTCACTGCAGCAATACGTCTTCCTCTCACGGCATCGTCGGCTCGTTGTTGTAGATTTTGTACGGTTTGTTGAGTTCGTGGAGAAGCACGTACTCGTCGTACACGTGTTCTGGCTGACGTTGTCGCGGTACCTCGGGCTCCTGTTTCAGTTGGAGGAGGAGGACGTGTTTGACGACGAAGTCTTCGAATACGACGTTGTTGTCGTTGTTGTTGTATTCGCTGTCCTCGGCGTCGTCTTGGAGATGTCCTTCTTCTTGGACTGATAGGTGTGGATGTTCTTATCAGAGGTGTAGCAGGTCGAGGTCCGGTCGGACCGGGTGAAATGGGAGTTGTGGGGGATGAAAAGCCTACACCTACATCTCCAATAGAACGTGCCGGTGATGGTCGAACTGGCGGAACACCGGTCCGGGTGATAACGGAAGTTGTGCGTGATGACAATCCTACTCCTACATCTCCAATATTACGTGGCGGTGTTCGTAATGCTGTATATCGGGGTGAACGAAGTGGTCCCGTTGGTGGGGTTCGTTTCTATCCGATACTTGGTTGTCGAGGTTGTAGAGGTCTTGTAGGTGGTGAAGCTAACCCTACACCGGTGGAAGAAATGTTTCTCAAGTGGGGCGGTGTCCCGGTAGGGGATCCAAATCCAAAGGTGCTAGCGAGAGAGGCTGTCAAAGGATCAAATCCTAGAGGGGGAGATACTTGTTGTTGTTGAGCACGGTTGACTGATCCATCTCCAAACGCTTCACGAAAATATCGATTGGAATCAAATTCGTCACTTCGACTTAATTCCTGCATTTCGTCGACAATTTCTCGGGCATCGAAATCGTCAACCCCTAGGGTCAACATACGCTCTTGTTCATCGGTAGGCCACCTTGTTGCCATGATGATGCAGTGGAAACAAATGATATTGATTAGTCTAACGTGACTTATATATTTTCTTTGTAAATAATGGTTGGTCCTTCTAAAATGTCGGTGCGAAGACGTAGATCATCGGGAGACGATGGATGAAGATCAAACAAGAGGTAACCGTACGGTTTGTTCGTCGCATCGTGAAAACATTCCATGATGAAAGGGACACGTCCAGGATAAGCTTGTTGTGCCAAGTTGCGAACACCCACCGCATCTCTTGGATTCTTAAAGGCCACCACATAATGCCTGTTGAGAGAAATGGTACGCGCGTATTTGCCTGGTGGAAATAGATTTTGCGTCAAATAGATACAAGTCACATCGTTGTGATGAGATCCTCTAGTGAAGAGATCCAGAATGTGTTGATCCTCCCCGCAATCGCGCATCAAATCATCCAACACCAAAATACCAGGTCTTTGATGACGAGGAAATAACATGTGGATGTTTGAAGGGATGCCTTTATGAAAGTGAATCCCTTCTCGTTGCATTTCCTGAAAACACGGTTGAGGTTCTCCGTAACAGTAGACGATGCGTTTAGGGGCTCGGTCAAAAATCTGTCCGGCATGCCGTAATAATTGTCTAGTGAACGTGGTTTTTCCGCATTGGCTGGGTCCCGCAATGATCATGCTGCATGGTGTTTTAAACATGGGTTCGTCGTAAACGGATGACATGGTTGCACACATACAAATGAATCTTGGGTTCACCTTCCACTTTTTTTATTTTCTACAACGATTACTACAACATTGTTTTCTTGACACATTACATTGATTACAAGCCATGTCACGCATGGTTTGACGACAACAACGACGACGACGACGTGACAAATGATGTTTGATAAACGCTTCCACGTGCTTGTCGTTGGCTTGCTTATTGCTCGGGGTGAAACATTGTTCGATGGTTTTTAAACTCTTGCCTCTTGTTCGAAAATACAAATAATAAAGGCAATAATAACCACACACGGACGAATTGAGGGACTGCAGGGTTTTCTTGCTGCGTATGGTTCTTTTGTTTCCTTTGGCCAAGTACTTGGTGAAAGCATCCGTGTAAAAGGTGGGCGGCAGTCCGTAGCTATCAAAAAATTCGTTTTGGGTCTTGTCTGTGAAATACATGGCAATCCAATGCTGTCCTGGTTGACTGGCAGGATCTGTATTGGCAATGAGAGAAGCGGGATACGTGCGGATTCGTTTGGGTAATCGATCGCTTGGAAACACACCCAGAAATGTCGAAGCAATGCACGGATCGCGCATACTTAATATCTTCAATTCGTTGGTGTGCAACATGGTGTTCAGGCCAGATCATAGGTCACGTTCTTGTTCGCATCAATTTCCATGACGTCCACATACTCTCCGTAGACAATCAACGTGAGCACTGTGTTGGTGGGCCCTACGAACACACCTTTTATGGTGACTTGTCCTCTGTACTCTGGATGCATGTGAAAGGCAGCCCCGCTTCCGTCTGGAGTTAAGTCCCACATGAACAGGGCAAATCCTTCAGCCCAATCATTTCGTTGTATTTGCAGACCAGGTCCTCGGTGCATGGTTCCGCCTCCTAACAGCAGTGAATTGTAACCATTCACATTACCATTGTCATCCAACTCAATAGCAGGGCTTGGATATTCTTCTCCATTGACTAACAGCTTCAATGATTTCAAACCAAACAACTGAAAATTAAAGGGGTTGCGATCTTTGTGACCCACGTAGGCATCGTTTCGTACCAACCTCACCACCACACGTCGGGGTATTTTGCCCAAGAACAGATCATTCTTCTGGAAGCTGGCTTGTCCTGAAGCAATGTTGTAGGCTTGCACATCTCCTCTTTCCAAATGGTACAGAGCGGGTAAGGGTCGTGGTACTCCTCTTCCTGTCATGATGTTCAGGTGTCTCAGACGTACGGAATCACTGATTTTCACATAACGCACCATGAATTCACAATCTACGATTTTCAGTTTTTCTGTACCAGCTCCTGACATGAGACAAAAGGCTTCCGAGTTCATGTCAATGCGTATGTTAATGTCTACATTTCCCACCAGGTACTTGTCAGAGTGGAACAGAGCATGGGCAGGATAGCCTTGCATTTGCACGATCTTGCTTGTATCAATGAACAGTTGTCTTGCCACTAAGTTATCCACTTTGGAACCAGGTTGGGGATCAGTTGTTTCTGTTAGTTCAAAACTTCCTGCTTCATCAATGTACCACAACACACAGGTCATGTACGATTGAGCGCTGTCGCTCGGATAACTCAACAAATTTTCAATGTAAGCTTTGTAGGCATACGTGTCATTTTGTTGAGTGACCAGCGTGTTGTTGAGCTTGATGGACATCTGCTTGATGATGCTGTGCATGAAATTGTTGACTGGGATGCATTTCTTGTCATCAAGATTATCGCCATTTTCTTTGGTGACTTTGACCTTGAATTTAATGTAACACTTGGACAGGTCAATGTAGTCGGGCGTTGTTTCAATGTTGAATTCAATGGGACTCCCACGCTGAATTCTTGCTTCGGGATGATACGGTTGCCAACGAGCACTTAGGACCGATGTGTCAGTAGGTGGTAACTCGAACAATTCCAAAGCAGAATTTCCACCATGCCCTGAGGCATAGTGTTTAGGTCTTTGCTCTAAATTCATGATGATGTTGTCGTCGTCGTTTCCTGATCTCAAATGATAGGTTTTTATAGCTAGAAGTCAATTTATCCAAAAATGTCTCTTCGTCGAGGACGACGTCGCGTTTGGCGTCGCATCATTCGTAGTTGACGCATGAATCGTCTTGCTTGGGGTGTTCCTTTCATCATTCTTTTTGCTCTTACACGTCTTCCTCCTGTTTGCAATGTTTTGCGCTTTGGTTTCCTTCCGGCAACTCTTCGGCGCTTACTCGGTGGTGGGGCCAATTTCGTTCTTGTTTTACTCGGTGGTGCCAAAGCCGATTTTGCTTTGGCCATCAACTCTTGTTTGCTTTTTTGCAAGGTTTCTTTGGTTCTTTGTTTGGCCGCTGTCTTGAACCTTTTTTCTGCAATAACATCGCCAGCAACAGCAACACCGGTTTTCAGTGCTTTTTTCGCCGCTTGTTTGGCTACTCTTTTAGCCGTTCTCTTAGCGACGGGTGCCAGTTTCGAGTTCAAGGGCTTGACAGCCCGACCAATGCTACGGAATACAGCTCCTAAACCATGACCGCGTTGAGTACGCGGTACAGGGGCACCTCTGAATACGGTGATCGGACCTCCTCCTGCTTGTCTCATAGGAATGACGTAAGGTGGGGGATTCATAAAGTAGTCTTCTGAAGGATAACGTGACCTGTCTACAAATGGTATGACTTGTCCTGGGGAATCCGTTATAAGGACACTTAATGAGGTAGTCGGTCTCTTCTGAAATGTAACGTGACTTGGATAGCAGAGTCTACAAATGGAATTTCTTGTCCAGCGTCATCTGCTATGAGGATACTGATAGAATTAATGTGTGTTTGAGACAAGTTGAAATACATGGGTATCACAAAATCTTGATTCACCACAGGTTCTTTTGAAATCGCCGGAACGACTCTCAGTAGATTCGCATTGATGTTGCCCACAGGATGAGGTTCCACGATATCCGTATACACAAATAGGTTGCGAGGTTTGTACCGTGCCGTTTCACTCAAATTCACTTTGTGTTTAGGCATGAAGTGTGCGTGTGAATCCATTTGTTGGGGTAACATGAGACGGTCTTGGGTCAAAAGGGCTCTGCTATCACCATTTCTGCCTTCAATGTATTGGTAACTTCTGAGACTCAGTTGGGGTGAAAGGAATCCAAGAACTTTAGCTAGAGGAATACTGAATCCCAATCTTGTTTTCTTCTTCAATTCAATCGAGGTCACTGTTTCTGTTTGCGGATTATTTTCGATGATCACATAGTCGGGAAGGTTCACGTTGATTAGATTCGCAATCCTGGTGAGTTCATCGTGAATGATCTGGAAAATGACACCAGTCGTCGAGGCACCCTTTCTTCCTAGATGAAAATGATCGTCGTATAGGGGTTCATCATCATCATCATTTTGTATCACCACGTAGACAATGTAGGCACCTTCGTCTTCGGCATAGTGATTAACATAAATAAGATTGACAAGTGCCACGCTCCAGGATGCATCCATATAAAGTCTTTCGGAAAGTTCGATAGTATAGTTCCCCGGTCTGTTGGTTTGATTATTGGTTGTCGCGGTATTGCTCAGTAAAATCATGTAAAAGCTACCTTCGGTCACGGCGGTCATCGTTTTTTCCGGAAATGCAATGTCACTTGTACCACACCATGCAAGAATGGAATCGTATTGCCCGTGTCTCCTCTTAAAAAGATCGTAATCGTGTTGAAGGATTTTAAACGGACGTCATGGTAGAAAAGATTGAAAAAATTCTCGTGAATGATTTGTCCCGGTTCACCTCGGGGTGCCACCACACGTAAGATATTGGCAGGCACATCTCCAACGACTTGGGAAGCCACTATATCCGAATAAATGTAGATGGTTTGAAAAGAGATGGTCGTCAAAAACCATGCAAGCGGCTTATCGAGGGTGGTGGCCATCCAAAATTCGTCCGTACCGTCGCGGTATTCTTCTATTGTTTCGTCCACTCCCAACACCAGAAAAGTACTGTCAAACTTATCTGTGTCGTAACCGCTTTGAGGAAAATGACACCTTGTCCAAGAAAGATCGGGGAAGGTCTGTTGAATTTCTAATTTCCTCATGAGATAGGGATTAATAGCCAGAATGGAAGGTCTCCGTATGGTAATGGCTGGATGATTATCTTCGTACGTAAAGGCGAACTCTCGATCTGACAATTCTTTGCCAAACTTGAATCTCAAAGCCCTTTCCATACCTTCAAACACATCTTTGACATTTCTGTAGTGTCCCTCGCCCACGTGAAGAGGAACCCACTTTTCATCACCATAAATATCAAGATTAAATCTTTTAGGTCTTCTCGGGCTACCAATTCTAGCAAAGAACAGACTCTCCGGTGTGTACCCTTCACCCATATTTACCCATGTATGTGGGTAAACAATGCTAGCCAATGCCACTTGCCAGTCATCTCCGTGCAAATCGTAGGTGTTGGGTAAAACAATTTCAAAACTGGATGCATTGTTCTGCGGATAAATATCAGTACTTGCGTTGCTCGGGAGAAACAAGTAAAAATCGTCATTCATTCTTTTTTTTCCGAAAATGTAACGTGATCGTGACGACGCCTCCTTTAAATGCGATTGGTTCTCCTGTGTCTCCTCTTAAAAGGACTTCGATGGTGTTCAAACGGGTTAACCGAACACGGCTGTAATAGAGATTGCTAAAATTTTCATGAACAATCTCGTTCGGTTCTCCTCTTGGGGCAATCACACGAAGCACGTTGGCTCGTACATCTCCCACGATCTGTGTTTCCACCACATCCGAATAAATGTACATGGTTTGAAAACTGAGTCCTCCAGTACTACCCTCTTTTGCACCGATAAACCAATGCACTATGTCATTCGAGTTGTTATGAAATCTATAATCCGCATAGTCACGCTGATCAGGTAGATCAGCGGGAGTGAAACTGGCATCCGATCCAAAAGTGGCATAATTGTAACTATCGGACTGACCGGTCTTGGGATTCGGAAAATCGTCATCAATATAATCATATACAGGCCGAGTGTCGACATTACCAGGTTGTGTGAAATTTTCAAGTTCGAGAGCTTTATACAGATATCTGTTAAAGGCCAATCCTGCCAGTTTTTTTATCTTCAATTCTGTATGATCATCCACGTCTTTGATTTGCCATAGTTCATTGACCAGATCCTTTCCAAATTCTTTTCGTAACGCATGATCGACTCCTCTCATGACATCCCTTATCGTTTGATAGTTACCTTCAGCCAAATAGACTGGTACCCAACCATTGTGGTACCCGGGTTTATCCTTGTAGTTATCGGGTCTGCGCTCCACACTAAGTAAAGCCATAATTTTTCCCACATGATTGGGTTGAATCTTGGTCTGGTCATCCGCGGGTCCAGCAATGTTGACCCACGAATGAGGGTAGACGATACCGGCTAAGGCCACTTCCCATTCACCGTTCAATTCAAGCGTGTTGGGTAGATTGATTGTAAATCCAGTGGGACCATTGTCGGGATACGTGTCTATGCTTGTATTACTCGGTAAATAGAGATAGAAATCCGATGGAGACGTTTCAGTCATGTTGGTACAAATTGCGCCTTGTTTCTGAAGTGAAGTGTTACCGTCACTGTTCCTGCATAGAATGGAACTTCACTACCCGTTTCAGTCTTTAAAACAATTTCTAGTTCTCGTAAACGCTGTTGATGAAGCTTGTGGTACTGAATGCGGGGAAATATTTGACGTTCATAGTCCCCTTCTTGAACACTTGCGTCCGGCGTAATCCAGCGTATCACGCGCGATTTTTTACGCCCGTCAAACCACGGTTCAATGGCGAAGTTCGATTCGATATAAAAAGACTCGACGGGTCGATAAGCAACAGGGATGTATTTCCTTAACCCGTGGGATGGATCAATATAGAACGACCAGGCTTCTTCTTGAGGTAAACACACAAACATCAAGTAGGGAAGAGAAGAATCGATTCGAAATCGTCCATCTCTGTAAGGTGTGCTAATGTTGTCATTGTTATCGAGAAATCCAAGCATACGCGCAAACGGTAACGATATTCTGAATGTAGCTCCTGCTTGAAGATTAAAACGGTATCTTCCTTCATCGTAGGCCATGCAATACCAAACATTCGATCAAAGATTACATTGTTGGATAGATTCCTCAAAATGACACGAAACCGATGAGTATAGTAATCAGTCATATTAATAGGACTTGATAACCATATGTTTTGCGTCTTTATATTGTTGACGCAAAAGTCCATATCGCTCTCAGTTGCTTCTACAAAAGGACGAAGATTCACATCCATTCCTTCATCCTCATCACTGCTGATCTCAAACCAAATATCACCTGGAAGTATTTTAAAATTATTCGGTTTGTTCAAGAAAGGTGGAATCACCGTATACTTGCGTTCTAATTCTGGAAGCTCAGCATGTGTCAAAGCAATAAAACCTAAAAGCCTGGCCAGGGATAGATAGTTCGATTGGCTGGAATAGTCCATCGAATCCTTCTTGACACTGGATCGTAGTTGGTTGTGATTTGAACCTCTGCTAAATCATTGGTCATGGTATCAATCACATATTCAAACACCTCGTAGTAACCCGGATACGGTTCATGAGGAAGTTGTTTTGCCACAAAAGGAGGATTTTTATCTTGGTCAACGAGTTGCCAAATCCTGTCTTCTTCGCTCAACGGTATTTTTTTGGTGTGACGCCACGTTTTGGGAAATACCACTTCGGTCAGTCCAACTTCCCAATCTCCTTGTAACACGATTTCTTGAGGTAAATCGATTTTGTAGTGATGTGGTCTGTTGTCTATGAAACGAGCACTTATCGTGTTGCTTGGAAGAATCAAGTAGAAATCCTCTTGCGCCAACATGTTGATGATCAATGATGGAATCACACTTGGAAACGTCTCTTTATGCTTTCTTCATGTAAGCGGCTGGGATCCATTGATCGTACTTGCTCGGCCAACCTCTCCAACGTACCAAGTATTCTTTCTTCCGTCCTACCCCTTTCGTTTTGAGGATTTTTTCCACTTTAAAAAAATCATCTTCTTTCACCCGAACTCGTTCCAGTTCTTGTTCGTAGAATGTTCCTTTTATTTTTGAACCGTAATACTCCTTTAAGGTTACTGTAGACCTTCAGGGGTGTCTTCCGAAGAATCATTCGTATGCGCGCCGCTTATACTCTAACCATAGAAAAGTATATATGAAAGTTTATATTTCCAGTGTCGTACCGGCTGGCGCTCTGCAGTCAGGCATGGCGTTGCAGATTTTGAAAGGCGACGCAACCGTGAAGCGGAGCGGAAACGACAGCTCCGAAAGGCCAAGGACAGCTCCTCCCTCCCACCCAGCCAGCCCTCAACCCTAACTTGCCCTCACTGCTACCGGACATTCCTTGCAAGGATTGGCCTCATAAGCCATCTCCGCACCCACAAATCATTGTGAAGTCTAGTGGTCATCTTCGCATGCGAAGGACGAACACGACGATATATCATCGTAAAGCTAATAAAATGTAGAATCAAAAGAAATAATTTTTTTAAGATTTGATTTAATGATAAGCGCGCGCTAGCCTTCAAACGCAAAACTGACACTATTTGTTAAACTGAATTACTTGCCTTCCTGCTCGCAAGTAAGACCAAACAAACTGCACAATGTCAATCAGTAGGTGATTGGCTACAAAAGGGTGTGAGGCTTTTTCGATATTCCGACTGGTTGCTGAGAAAATCTATTTTGAAGTTGGCGAATTGAATATTTGCCGATCTTCGTCACATCAGAGCGCGTAAAAGGAGAAATATTTGAAATATCAAAAAAGCCTCACACCCTTTTTTGCATTGATAACCAAGGAACATTTTGGCCAAATTTCATGAGAATCCGTCAAATTCGCTTGAAGCAAGGAAATCCACGCAAAAATAAAGTCCGAGTTTTACTGGGCTTATCACACTTCATCAAAGCGGCTGTCAACTGGGTCATGCCGCCGACCAATGAAACACGAGCTTCGGATCCACCGAGCGCCCGCAACAAAAATAGCTCATTAAATTTGCGGGAAGTTTTGCAGTCGCAGTCGAACACCGTCGAGTGATTGCGACGAAAACATGGGTAAAGTTAAATCAACGAGAAGAGCCTCTGGAAAACATTAAAGAGAAAAGGCACTAATCAGCGAAAGGGAGGAAAAGTTGTGGCGACCTCCAAAGAACCAAACATTCAGTCAACCGAGCGCGATCCAAAACAAAACGTGGTCACACTCCAATTCCTCCTATTGTGTGCTTGCGTTCGATTCCTCGCCACTGGTCGAGTCAGATTCTGCTAAACCAGTGGTAGCAGCTTTCGAAGCCATCAGCTTTAAGCTACCGGCACCAACCTCTCTGGAAGTTGAAGGATGTGAGACTCCTGAAACATCGCTTGGGTCAAACCAGGAACCTTTGTCACTGGCGGCGAGTTCCTTCCTCCTGCTTTCATCAAACAAATCGTCTTTCTCCTTTTTCTCCAGGTTTCTTACGAGGTTTTGTTCAAGGCTTCTTTTCTCTTTTCGATTCATAATGTAAGTTTTCATGGATTCTACATTAAAATATTCACTGATACCAACGGCCAAAACGACGCGACAGAGCACAACTTTCAATGTAAACAAAATATTCAAATGTTTGTAATTTTAGTCCCGGATAGGATTTGCCGCGAAAAATCAGTAGGCGCTAGATGTCTTTAATGGGATTAGAACGCCTTTAGTTATTTATTAACTCTTCTCCGAAATAGTTTTTAACCGAAATCTCGCGATCATTGAATGATTTCAAACAACTTTTTTCACCAAACTTTAAATCGATGTTTTAGCTATGTCAGGAGCACAGAAAAAAAAAAATTCGCAAAATTCAGCCTTTGAAGGTCTACAGTAACCTTAATCGATACACGGGGGGTATTCTACGCAATCGTTGAGCCACCGTAAACACTTCTTCTGTCCAATTAGGTGTATACCCTTTTTTGAAAATACCTTTCTTTTTCGAGATGCGTACTTGATCGCCGACTTTAAACTTGTACCGGATTCGTTTCGTTCGCTTTAAAAAATCGTCACCGTACAAACGACGCCAGACGTCTTGAGCATTTGCAGGAGTTACTAAGTTCGGTGCAGTCCCAATACTGCGATGCCTCGAACTATTGTAACTATCCACTAAATCGTCCAAATCGTCCAGGTAACGTTAACTATTTACCTGTGTAAAGAACTGCCACATGCGTGTCTTCAACGTTCTATTAAAACGTTCCACGATTTGGGCTTTGGTTTCGTTATACGTGACGAAATGTTGCACCCCTTTGGATTGCAAGAACTTTTGAAACTGTTGATTTGTAAATTCCGTCCCTTCATCCGTCTGCAATCGATCAGGGATGCGTTCATCTTGTTCAAAGATGCTATCGAACGCCTTCACTAAATTTTTACCCGTCTTGTCTTTCAAAGGTACCACCCAGGCATATTTGGACAGAACGTCAATGACGGTCAAGAGGTAACGAAACCCATCATTTTCGTCTTTTAATGCTTGCACGTCCACAAGATCCGCTTGCCATTGTTCATCCATTCCGTTGACCACCACACGATTACGTTTAAAGCGTTTTCGGACAGGTTTGTGCAATGTATAAGGTACTTGGGATTCGAGCCATTTTCTTGTTATGGATGGCTTGATTCCTTTTGCGCGAGCAGCATCGACTAATCGCTTGACGCCAACAAAAGCAGCAGGTTCTCCTGGGCTGTAGTACACTTTGCGAAGTACCGGTAATGATTGTCTTTCCGTCTTCCATTTCTTCTTCTTCACACTCGTCGTGGCCATCAGACATTTCAATGACAACCCCTTGACAACAGGCAACGTGACACCGAATACGTTTAAACAAGTTTTTCAGCAAAATGGATGGTAGAGATCCACGTCCTAAGCAAGGCATTGTACAACTAATTAAAGTTGATCCTCTGAACTGTGTTTTATTACATTCTCATGTAATTATACAAATACATCATCACCAACCATGGTAAACTGGGAAGTGTCATATCTTGTTCTATCAACCACTCCAGTATGACATGTTTTTGTTTCACAGGTAATGTTAGAAAGTCAAGCATCCGCATAAAAACTGCCACATGACCCCAACATACGGGTTGCCTTTCTTCCACTCTTTTCCAACATTTCTGTAAATCCGTTACTGTACATGGGAAGCAACAAGGAGGAATGTTCAACACGTCGGTTTTGATTGAACGGGTCAACTCTGCATCCATCCTTGAAATGGCACGAATAATAAACAGTTTTGTCCTCTTCATCTTGGAGACAAAAAATATGGAAGTAAAATATGGCACGTACGAAACAAACTGCACGTAAATCATCCAGTGGAGGAGGAGGAGAAGAAGAAAACATGGATGGAACTGAAGAATACTGCCAAGAATCACCTTCACAGCACATGTTGAACATATTCGAACTGACTGGGCTATCATTGAAGGAGAAGAAAAAAAGTACCTGCTTTTTTTTTTATTCTTCTCAATATCCGTAGGGTAATGTGTCAAAATCGTTTTTGATCACACGCTTATCGTACACCAATTTATATTTCTTGTCTTGGGATTGCGTCACCAATTGTTTTTTTTTCGTATCACGTACAATCTTGTGAGGGTTATGAACAGTGACAGGTTCACAGTCATTGGCTCGTACCATGGCCGCCATGGTACGAAAGTTCACTTTCTCGGTAGTACGAACATTTAACGTGAATCCACGCACTTTACACACAACGTTTCCCTTGTGTGTTTTGTAGGCATAATTCTTAGGACCTGCCGAAACAAAGGCGGCAATGTAATCATCGTCACTCAGTTCATTGGTAAGTTCACCCAAATAATCACCCAATGAGGGTTCCCACTGTCCTTCTTCCGATACATAAACAAGGCTGTCTGTATCGTAATAACACACTCTTTGACCCAGTTTGTCCATCACACGGTACAATTTAATTCTAGCTTCAGCTGTAGTGAAGGCTGCCAAAACAACATTAGTTCTGTCGGAAGCTTCCACAAAATCATTTTCTAACGCATAGCACACTTCCACCATGTCCTCGGAAACAAGATGAACATCTTTCACATTCACACTAGCACTAGTGAACAACTCAAAATAGCGTTTTGGTTCATTCACCACTTCCAACTTGGGTCTGTTGGGGCGTTGTCCCAATTTTCCCCACATGTTGTTGAGTATTTGTTTCCACACACTTCTGGCTCCTGCGTTACACTGAATCTTGTCCTTGTCCAGTAGAATCCCTTCGTGCTGACGATACTCTTCAATGTACCTGGCTTTGTCTTGATCGCTCTCACACCAGGAAGGCCACCCAGAGGCTTCCTGTTTCTTCTTTAAAAACATATCGATATAGTCTTTAAACAAAGTTTGACTTTTTTGATCAAAATGCCATACTTCATGTAATCGCACCACCCGGTATCCCATCTCACGTGCCAAATCCAGTTCTAGACTCACCCACGTCCCTGTAAAGGTTCTTTCTTGATCCGTGTGTTCACAGGGGGTTTGTTGTAGTGTTTCTGCACAGGTTCGACACAATGCAAACATGAGTTTGTTGTTACACTTGAACGGTAACACAGGGTGATACAGTCCACGGGGTGCAAGCACATCACATTTGATGACACCAAAGTAATCTCCAACCTGGGCAGGATTCAAATTGTCCGTGATTATCTGAGGATGTCCCACAGGATACACTCCGTTTTTATTAATATCCGGATACAAACTTGTAAAGTCCACATACTTGATCTTCTTTCCTTCCACAAGCAATTTCGTGGCATTGGTACGCCCCCCATAAAAGGCATCACGCGGGTTCAGGGGAGACACAAAGTTTAACCCATCCACAAATGCTTTCACGTCTTGGTTCTTTTTTAGGAGCTCTCGCCACTGACATTCCCACATCTCCACGACCCCAAACCCTTGCTTCTTCAAATAGTCAGTTCTTTCCAAGGTATGTTGATACAATTCATGCATCGAACAATTGTTCACGGGGTTCACAGTGGTACCAGGAAAACATTTGATACAACCATGATAAAAGCAACCATGAAACTCATAAGCTGTGTTGGTAGCTTCACAATATCCATCCAGCAAATATGGTCCCACACGCTTCTCGCCTTCATTTCTACAGTGCCGAATCACTACATTGTCCTGATGCGCCACATGAGCCAGCCATTGATAAGCGCAATGCCATTGATTAGCTGTCTTTCTGTACCCCAAATGAGGAATAATGGCAATGGTGTTCTCCTTCAAAAACATGGTACGAAAAATTAAATTGCATAAAGAGGCAATGGTCATACTTTCTTTGAAAGGGTGAATATGACATAACCCTTTCACCGTGTCTATAAAATGACAGTAACATCGCCGCAAAGTGTCCACATCAGATCGACAATAAGCCACCAGTTCTTCTTGCATATTAAACACCACCTTCTTTGCCTGTTGTTCTTGGTACCAGGTCAGGAACGCATCACGAGCTTCTGGTTTCATACCGTCAGGGTCATAGTGCTCAACATCCGGTATGGGTCCCACATAATGTTGGTTTTCTTCTGTATTGAAGAAATGGGGGAAATAGCCTTTCTTGAGTTCTTTCATGCCAAATGTTTTGGGTAACTTTGACAGTGGCATAGGAAAAAAATTTAAACTGTCAACAAAACGCACATTCACATCTGGTACTCGCATCTCCATGATCTTGGCGCCATTCATGATGAGGGTTGGTTTCACATTGTTCTTATACAAATAATCCAAAATAAAATAAGAATCATAACCCTTAAAGTTATGGGCTATGCAGGTTGCTCCTGGCATCTCGTCAAACAGCCAGGAACAAAATGCCTCGCACGTTTTAAACATCCACTCCTTCCCGTGTTGATCTTGTACCACTACCAGATTAGGGACATGGATTCCAGTGTCTTGGGTGCATTCAAAATCAAAAAATAAATAAGTGGCCTCTTGTTCCCCATCATCATCCTCTCGCTTTCTTTTCTTGCCTTGTTTGGGTACTTGCATGAAACACTGATGATCCTTGTCGACAAACTTGTCACATATACGACACATCACTTCTCCACATTTATGTAAGTTGACATCCCGTCGAGTCCGGTCCAGCATTTTACCGCGATCTTTACACTTGAGATACTGTTTGCAAACAGAGATTCCACCCTGAGGCCCCATTCGACGATGATTCTCAAAACATCCAGGTCCCTGAAATGATCTTCGGCAATAAGCGCAATAGATCCATGAGGATATATCACCACGACATCCTTCTTGAAAACAAGATAAACACTTCTTCTTACATCGATGATGCCTTCCCTCTTCTGTGTTATATCCCTTTTCACATTCCAAACAATAATAAGTGCGTCCCATGAATCCAGACATGGAGGTGATGAGATCATAATGGCCATGATGTAAATATAAATAAATCACTTTCTCCTGTTTGGGACCTTTGAAAATAATACTGTCAAAATGTTCCGCACTGACAATCACCAGTTGATAGTGGGGTAATACGGCTTGAAACTTCTTCGCCTCTTCAATGCCGCATGGTTGTAGGGGGACGCCTGCTTGCTGATGTAATGTCAAAGCTCTTGCTCGTTGAATAGGCCTACCCTTATGAATTATACTGTATTTCGGATCTTTTTCCAGCTTGGCAATTCCCACCACTATCGCTCTTGCCATACATAGTTCGTCCTTGTTCTTTATTCGAATAAAACATCGTTTGTCCCTCAAACGCTTGTTCATATTGATGACTTTCTTTCTTCCACTTCCGCTTGGAAGACGTACATGGACCAAGTTGATGTCAAACCTTTGATTGATGTACAATTCTTCATACGATTGTAATACCCGCTCCACTTCAAACATAAGCCTTTGATGAGTGAGTTCTTCCACAGGCATAAACGGTAAACTAATGGGCGACTTCAAATCACGACTTTGCATAACAAAACGAATCTGATCTCGTTTATTCATACCACGCGTCACATCTTGAATCATCTTTTCCAACATATTGTTTAAATTGGTGATTCCTTCTTGGATATTCTTAGCCCGTGGTGTGTCTATCGTCAAACTATAATCAATTCCAGAGGTATCGAATTTGGGAATGCGTCGCCGACTTTGTTTTTTTAAGTTATAGACTGCCCTTTGTTGTCCCCCAACTTGTTCACTGAAATAAAAAGATTCACATTAAGTCTTCGAGCAACTTATCCACATCAAAAGTAACAGATTGTTGATCAACTTGCCCTTGTAAATCGTCATCATCAATAACAACGGTTGTAACTCCATGATCATCTGGTTCCTGCTGTGCTTCCAGTCGAGTTACCGCTTGTAACAACTCATCGTCATTCACAGCAGGTGTAATCATGTCTCCATCAACCATTAACCCCAGTAAAATCTCTCGTCTGTCAGAACGACAAAACTGGCGAATCACCCATCTCGAATCGAAACAAGTGAATTGATGAAGTGTAAATCCCAATGCTACACAAGACTCCATCCAAGGTTGAATCACATCACCTGGTTTTACACATTCCAAAGCCTTGGTCATAAACATCGTGATCATTTCTTCATCGGCTAGTTGACACGTCCGATGATCCTCCTTGTATGGGGTCCTATGGGAACACCCATAACACGCTTCATTTGCCAAACACTTGACTCTGTTCCACACATGCTCACAATACACACGCCAGAACTGGGCTTCCATAGTCTCTTTACTTTCTTGATCCATGTTGTTCTCAAAATGAGATTTCAAAATGATATCGAAAAACGCCAAAGCTCGCTCTTTTTATACATTTCCTTTAGGTGCCACGCCCTTCTTTGCCATACCATCTTTTTTTAAAAAACAGCCCAAAATAGGGGGGTGGGGGGTACCCCCTATTAAAAAACCAGTCAAACCGGTTTTAAAACCGGTTTTTTCAAAAACGTATATAAGAGATGACACTGCTTCCAGTCGGTGTCTTTTCGCTCATCTCTTTGTAGGGTGAAGGTGATACAGGGTGGAATTTGTTCCAGTGTTTTTTGACGTCCCCAAAGATGCCCAAACGCAGATTACAGAACCAACGAGGTGCTGCCAAAAGACCAGCAACGTCTTCCAGCGACCCTGTATCGCCTTCGCCTTCTGAATCGGACATTGTGATCAATGCAATTAACGAAGCCGGACCATCAACCAGTGTTGAACCTGTGTCATCATCATCATCATCAACCAGTGTTGAACCTGTGTCATCATCATCATCAACCAGTGTTGAACCTGTGTCATCATCCAGTGTTGAACCATCCAGCGATGAACCTATGGTATCACGTGATGCTATGACACCTCCATCGAGTCCTGCACCTGTCAATGATGATGATGATGATGATAATGCTCCACAACCACCACCACTTCGGAGAGAAGATCCTATTCCGGGAGAATGTTGCGTATGTTTCGAAGGTGAAGCAAGCCCACCAACACCCTGCTGTAGAAAACCGCTTTGTAATCCATGCCTAAAAAGCTGGCTTCGTAACCGAAGGTTTGATTGCCCACATTGTAGGGCTCGGTTCCCCAATGACTATTTGATCTCGTCGGAAGAGGCAACTGATGCCCTATTGCAAGATCCGGAATTTCAGAGAAGGATCCGACTTGTAAGTACATTCATTCTTATAGATCGTTTATCAATTGAATATGGTGATACATGAACTTCGAGGTCATCGCTGATATCTATATATTTTTGTTTAGACCTATAGCGAAATGTGTCGCTATGCATTATACAAACAAAGAAGAAGAATGAAGACTTCGGACATAGAATTGGGTGTGATGTTGTTATTATGTCGGGTTTTACATATTGGTCCAGTTCTCCGTTTATTTGCACCTCCTAAATTAACTTGGTTTGAAAGAGCTTTTTTATTTGATTCTTTGATTGTTTGATTGTTTTTTTGTAAATAAGAAACGTTCGTTTTTTCTTTATAGGCATTGATTAAACTGAAAGCTGCAAAAGCAACACTTAACTATCAGCATAACTATCAACCACGCAATGTTCACCCTTATAGATTTTTTTTCAACTATTATGTAATTAAAGATCTTTTAAAAGGTGTTTTATTAGGCAATGGATTTAGACGATATCCTTATAATGGTATACTACTCGTATATAAGACGCTAAGAAAGTTTAATTGTTAATTATTATTTTTAAATAAAGAAAAGCAAAGTCATTTTTTTTGCATGTTGTGAGGTTAGGGGTCGCTGTAAGGGGAGGTTGGAGGCCACTCATAAAATGACTTTGCTTTTTTTTACTTTTATTTTTTATTTTAGGCACTGGATCATGTCATGGAAGCTCAAATGCGATTTAATTCTAAGATATACATACAAAAGGATCAAGAAACTATTTTAAGAATAACAGAAACTATATTATGGCTAACAAGATTAAACTATTTACTTGTCAAAGCAAGTCAATATAGAATTGCGAGTCAATCTTTATTTGGAATACCTGAACCTTTTGATACCATCGAACTGAAAACATTGTTAGATATTGTATAATTCAGTTTTTTTCTATCTCTACACAGATGATTCGTAACCTGGATGATTATTATTATTATAATAACCCGGATTATGAACATTATTATTATGTACATGAAACGTTATCCAAATTACTCGTTTTCGAATGATAATCTTTTTTTCTTTTTTTTAGGCCTGTAGTCGTATGATACATGGAGGTTTAGTTACATACCATGTTTGTCCTGTATGTACGACAATTGACACGATTTATTCACTAAAACGCGGTTTTCATCGTTCATTAAATCTAGAAGAATGGGATGCGTATATGATGTTTCTGCACAATACACAACACATGTCTGACAATTAGTTTATTCTACAGACTTATTTCAACCTTCGAAGGCAGGATAGACTCAGAGCCATCCGCTTCAACAAGGCAAAACAAGATCTATATAACTGTAACAGCATGCTCGAAATATTAACCTCAAGATTACAATATCACGAACAATTTCAACATCGTAACGTGTTTAGCTTTTCTAGTAAAATTCTTTTTTATTCCGTCAAAGCGTATCTTCGATCTCTCGTTAAAAAAATTGTAAAGTTCCTCTAGTTAACTACATAAACGATGATCGATTTCCATATTGCATAATAATATTTTTTCTCTCTTTTTTTATTTTCAGCTAATACAAGCTGTTGAACGATTTAGCTTAAACATGAGATCACCCCGCTTCAGACATAATGTAATCGCAACAGCTACAAATTTAATCAGTATATTCACATCTGTTATCGTTAATCGTGACGTTGGAAATTACGATCAAGCCATCGACAGTATTGACGAACATTGCGATCAAGTACACATATTACCAAACGATGTATGTTCTCTTTACCAAATGGCCAAGAATTTGTTATGTCTTATGGAAATCGATCCCCGTCTATTAATGTTTATTGATGTATAGTCATCATTATCATCATTAATCATCGTTGTCTTTTTTTTCATAGACTATTATTCGTATAAACGAAGAAATCATAGTTGCCAATGCAACAAAAAAGAAGATATTAATTATGGCATCGTCTCTCTACGGTCCAGACTTTATTCGCTTTCTATACTATTAGTTTTTTATTTTCTTTACAGTCATTTCAAGCAAATGCAAGAGCGCGAACAGAAAGACTCAACAATGAAGAGACATATATTCTTATTATATATTATATTATTATTATATATTATATATATATATTTTATTTATTTACAGACAATACAGTCAAATGCAAGAGTGTGTGCAGATGAAAATTCGTTTATCTTGACGGATTCGTTTTTTTCGTTTTCTCATTTTTTACAGATAATCCAATCAATTGAAGCATGTACAAGTTTGTGTGTAGACAGATTCAACGAACCTAACGTAGAGGAATCTATTCTATTCGATATTCTAAACATCTACGATGATCTACTAACTTCGAAACGAACGTTTGAAAACATGCTTCGTCCATCTTAACAGATTCGTTTTTTTCATTTTTTTCACAGATAACCCAATCAATCGATGATTGTGCAAGTTTTCTTTCGGATAGATACAACGCACCTTATTCTAATGTAGTAAATATTAATCGCATTCACAGTGATTTGAGTTTGTATCGTTCGTTTAGCATATTTGACATAGACCCGTGACTTGAGATTTCGTTTTTTCTACAGATACACCAGTCAATTGATGACTTTAGAAGTTTTCTTATGGATAGATATCACAATCCTAATGTCACCGAATCTGATATTCTAGAGATTGAACGCATTTACCGTGGCTTGATGTTGTATCCTTCGTTAAGAATGTTTCAAGACATAATTCCTTTATCAGACGATTAAAAAAAATCACTATATTTTTTTCAGGATGATGATAGTGATGGAGACAGTGTGTTTGACGAAGTCTCTACATTGTCCTCCGAATTCTCTTTCGCATCTTTAGAGGTAGATTCTATGTGTGATTGCGATCTTTGTGACGATTTGAATGATGTTGATCACCATTACTATTGTGGTTGTGATTGTGATTATTGTTATCACATGAACGATGAATTAGGTTATTGCGATTGCAAAGAATGTATTGATGTCTTCTGGTACATAGGTACTCTATCCCTAGCGTAAATTTTTTTACTCTTTTTTTAGGACATTAGTGATGATGATGATGATGATGATGATTATACACATATCAGCGAAGAAAGTTGGGAAATGGAAATGTCCATTCCAGAACTAGAACAATGGGAACTAATCATAAAAATCAAACCACCCCAATCCTAGTATGAATATTATTTATATTACTTTCTTTAGGACAATGATGATGACAGTGATGATGATGATGACGAACAAGGGTACATGGTACCTTTTTTACGAGAACTTTGTCAATGTTCTTTTCAATGTACCCTATGCGAAATGCCAGAAGTTTGCACGCATCAATGCA
The DNA here is from genome assembly GCA_949710005.1 of Ricordea florida. Lineage (NCBI taxonomy): Eukaryota > Metazoa > Cnidaria > Anthozoa > Corallimorpharia > Ricordeidae > Ricordea > Ricordea florida. Next base: position 44,640,816 of record OX453273.1, read on the forward strand.
TTCATTGTAGATATTATCAAGTATATATTAGTCCCAGGCATAGTTGTTGCCTTTGCCATTTTTGCACCGCTTATCAAGCTTTTGAACCGCCGAATCTTCCATTTTTCTTGTCGAGGCGTAAGTTCAAATCGTTATTCTATACGTTTAGTAAAATTCCATCCATGTATGTTAATTATTAGTTAGTCTATACTTTTCTTGTTATACAAGATTTCATGATGTTATTTACTCATTAAAAAAAGTTTGGTTGTCACCTTCCATTTGTGTGTGCGTGTCTTTTATAAAACAGCACAAAGACGACTTCTTCGACGACGTTCGCGATTCCCTCTTATCAGACACATAAGAAAACAATACGGAGAGGGACGAGTTGCTGCTAGACAACGAGGAGGAAGAAGAAGAAGAAGAGTCAACTACAGACCCCCACCCTATCTTCAACCCTTTATTGGATCTTGGCGGCAACCTCGTTTCTAAAATAAAAAAAGGAAAAACCTCATCCAATTCATTTCACATCCGAACACCATGGTTACAAGAGCACAAAGACTTCGACGACTACGACGACGAAGACGATTCCCTCCTATCAGACACAAAAGAAAACAATACGGAGGAAGAAGAGTCAACTACAGACGACAACGAGGAGGAAGAAGAAACAGAGCCAGTCTCATCAACTTAGGACCCTTAGAACCCCCACCCTTTCTTGGATCTTGGCAACAACCCTATTATGAGTATTGGCGGCAATAACGTTTCTAAACGGTGAAAGAAGAAGAAAAGGAAAAAATGTACAACACAACAATCATGATCATTAAACTCTTGTTGTTTTTTTTTTATTACTCATAGTCCATTGATGTGTCTTCTTCTTCGTCTATTTCCAACAGCATTTCGTTGCCACTCGCTACAACATCGGGTATAAAATTGTCACAGCAATATTCCACGACAATACACCACATGTGCTCCCATCTCAATTCGCGTTTCGTCTTGTTTGGTCTGCATTCCATACGGTAATTGTGCTCCTTGAAATTCCACCACGTTTTATCCAATCGCCACTCCAGGTTCAACCAACGTTTTCCGTCGCGCTTCACCGACACATCATTAACGGCTCGGTACACACCACACATCTCCTTCACTTTTCGATTGTCTAATCGCTTTTCACCTTCCAAAAACAACTTGAGATGATCCTCCAATTCATCTTTTTCCACATGCTCCAATTTCAACGTCTGAAGCGAGTCCGCCAACACATCCACTCCTTTGTCAAGCACATCCATCGTTTTTTTTGTTTTGTCTTCTTTTTCACTTCACCCTTATATATTTTTTCTCATCCGCGCGCGCACCCCCACCCAAAAAAACCGCTGACGCCCACGCGCGCGCCCGCGCGCGCCTCTTCCCGCGCTTTTTTCCCGCCAAAACACAATTCGCAACAATTCGCGTGTGCCACCACCTTTGTCGCGTGTGGCACCACCTCCAAACCCAAATTCCCATTCAGCTCCATTCAGCTCATTCGCAACATCTTCTCGACCAATCAGGAGACAGTATTTGTCCCATAGTGACCCCCCTTACTACTGCCATAAACGGGCAACACTGCGAAAACTGACCTCAAACGGAAACCAGTTCGCTATTGCCCGCGAAATGTTGACCGCTGTTGTCAATAAAGTGATAACTTATTTTCCACGGGTTTGACCCATTTGTTTTGCCATATAACAAAACACTCACTACTCACTTCCTACGAATGAATAGTGCCAGGGCTAAGGCGAAATCCTTGTGTGAGTGACTTTTGGTTGAAGAAAAAAAAATGGCCGGCGAGAGATGTCACTGAGATTGCCTCTTATATACTAAATTTGAAGCTCGGTAAATATTTTGCCACTATTCACCTCGATGTCAGAGAATAATTCTTAAATATCTTCACCAAATGTCAGCTCTTACCGCACATATTGACTGTGAGATGTTTTCTCAGCTTTATTGGAATATCACGCACATCCTGGTGTTCAGGCAGCAAGGGACCTGGTCACGAATAAAGGGCAAAGCCAGTGAATAAATGATTCTGGCTTAATAAAAAGGTGGATGAGAGAAAGGAAGACAATGACGAAAAAATGGACAATGACTAGGACATCAGCAGAAAAAAACATGGAAAGAAATGGCTTGGGTAGAGTCAGTTTGGATCCATCCGGGATATTGCCGTGGCGAGGGGACTGATTGTCCATCAATGTACAACAAGTACAGTTGAGTTCCTAACACGGTCATCCAGAGTTTCAAATCCTCGATCAGTAACCAAGTGGTCTGCCTCTCTCCAGCTGGGATTCTTAACAAATTTTATGCTCCACTTGCAATCGGTGTTGGATTATCTACAGTGTCCCTGATCAGTATTGCTTAATACACTGGTACTAAATTAAGTGATTATTAAAAGCGATAATTAAAGTCTGATTCTTAGTGATTACAAAATAATAATTTAATGCGAAAACCAGGACATCTGCTTGTATTGACATAGTAGCAGCACACCGTGAGAAACGATTCTATCGCGGCTAAATGTTTGTCCCCATTTAATCGTATTCAATTCACCTGTGGTTCCCACTGGTGTTATCGTCCTCAAATATTCCACCACATCAGCTCTGTTTGCACTCTTTGCTTTCACAGCAAGGCTGCGGACCATGTGCTGGGTCTTGGGGTCCGGGTGTTTTAGCGCTGCTTGATCAAGCTGCAGATTCTCCTGTAGTTGAACAACAATATCCCTAGGTTCATTTGTTTTTGAATTAAGGGCTTCAAGAACATCACCAGGGAGGGCAAGGGCAAACTGATCCCTACTGCACCCTGAAAGTAAAAATTAAACATAAAGTTAACATATATATATGAAATAATTTAAATACTAACGATATGGGTGCCGCTGAGCTGACTTAAGAGAAAAAAACTGTACTCACTAATCTACAATTGTTTTATTCAAAGCTACTGAACAGTGCTGTACTGTGGTACTACTTGCTTTACTATATAGAGTGGTTCTAACTTTTTCATCTGTAGATCAAACCATGCAGAGTGACCATTCTTTGGAAAGCTACTGAACAATACTGTACTGTTTGTTTTACTATACAGTGTGGTTTTAACTTTTTCATCTGTGGATCAAACCATGCAGTGACCACTCTTTGGAAAGCTACTGAACAGTACTGTGTTGTGGTACTGTTTGTTTTACTATACAGTGTGGTTCTAACTTTTTCATCTGCGGATCAAACCATGCAGTGTGAGCATTCTTTGTAAAGTTACTGAACAGTACTGTACTGTGGTACTGTTTGTTTTACTATACAGTGTGGTTCTATCTTTTTCATCTGTGGATCAAACCAAGCACTGTGATCATTCATTGGAAAGCTACTGAAGAGTGGTGCAACAGTGCACGTGGTGACAGTGCAGTATAAACATTCTTTCAACTAATGCCCATTGAAAAGAAGTCCCCTGCGATGTTGTTTATTAAGAATTGTTATTTTCTGCGAGAATAGGATGACTTCTTTACAGGTGAATAAGCCGTGGACCAAACACGTACATACGTCTTACGCGCTCCCAGTGCAATCATTTCACTTATAAATTGACATGAGAAATATATTAACAAATTTTGTTGTTTAAGAAATTAAACTACCGCACCTTCCATGGCAAACACTGGTCTCCCATCACACTGATCAAGAGCTGTAACCTGCAAAAAAATGAGCTTATTTCAGCTGACTATTACGATGTATGATAATAACTTACAACATAGCAGTCATCATTTTGGTTTGATATAGTTGATTACATTTTCTACACAGGATATTTCTGGTCTTTCAATTAAACACCGCACATCCAAGAGCACATGTTATGATAGATGGGCACAAGTGACGTTTTGAAAGATATTAAAATTTTAGATCCTTCAAAGCATTGCAAGTACTTTTTTTAGAAGAAGGAGGGAAGAAGAAGGTTCAGCGATATACTATTCATCACACAGGTAATAGAATGATCAGGTGCAGATGCAGGGAGGGGGGTGTAGATTGGGTGACAAGTTATCCCCTTTTTGGGAAGTCTAGTCTTCATATTTGATCGATTATAAGGGAAAAAGTCCAAAACAAAAATAAAACAAAGTAGCTGTTAGTTTGCAAACATGCCTTAATCTAGATATGAAAAAATGAAGTGGTTAATAACAGCACATTAAAAGTCCCTTGTGTAACTCTTTCTATTCAGTATATATGTGGCAGCATGTATACTGTGTCAAAGAAAACCGCCGCCACCCCTCCCCCCACTCTCCCGCCATCACAAAGTCCTGGATAGGTGCCTGATCATGAATGTGGGGCTGATGTCGCATTGTATACTTTTCGTGTTGCATCGATACCTGCTTTACCTTTTACAGTTTTACGTGATGAAAGAAGTCTTAATTCTGTGGTCACCTCAAATACAATCGGTTGTTGCCTTCAGTTTTGGCAGTGGTATTAAAGTTAAGCAATGGTCGATGCTGAGCGTGCATATATCTAGTTCTGGATGCACGCGGATAGTTGAGAGAGCACTCTGCGGGCTTTAGTCTCTTACGCCCGCTTCATGCTCTCCCAACTATCCGCGTGCATCCAGAACTAGATATATGCACGCTCAGCATTGACCATTGCTTAACTGTCCTTATACTCGGTTTTTGGGTTTCCAATTTGAAAGCAGGGGTGTAGCAAGCATTTATCACAGGGGGGTAGGGTCACACTGTGTTTCAAGCCAAATTAAAAGGGGCGATTTTTTGTAACAAGTTTTAGACCACAAGAAGAAAAGGTAACCCTTGCTAAACCTGTTCAACAAAGTTATGACATCATTTCAATGAACAAGAAAAAGAGGCACATTCCGCAGATTGTAATACTTTTAGTTCCTTCAGTGCTTCCAGGTCGCTTTCAATCCGCACCAAATCTCTTTAAACTTGTAAAGTTGAAATCTTCCACTACATCTCCCTACGCAGTGCAAATATTTAATATATTGAACATACATGTTTCATACACGACTCACCTGTGGATCCAAGAATGCAAACCAAGGAGCATAATGCTTGACCTGAACGTTGCGGTTCCTGGCAAAGGGGCACTTGGTGCAAGCCAATGCCTGTTGGCCATTCTGCAACTCACTTTCGGACAGGAAATGTAAGCACTCCTCTTGCTTGCAAGCTTTGACATGGTGAGTGCTGCAAAAGGTGACTGAACATCCTTTACAACAAACGGTGCAGGCGACACAAAGCTCATAATTTTGCCATTTCAACCAATGGTACTCCTTGTGCATGCAGTCAAGCATTAATGTGAGTTGCCTGTACACTCTCCGACAAGTAGTGACATCTGGGGTGTCAAGTCTGCATTCTGTTCCCAGGTTCATCTTGGACTGAAAACGTTTTGCAAGGTTATCCTCAGATTCTCTGTCAGGGTTTCCATTGTGCACTACAATCTCAATGGATGTAGAGTGGCAAAGAAGAATCACAGAACACCCATCTTCAGTGCAGGTGTAAAACCTGGCAAAATTGCGGAAGAGCTGAGGGTATGAATGTGTTGGCCATTCCTTCTGACACCACTGAAAGAACTGCAGAACCAGGCGAGGAAAGAACCCTAGAGGAACTTGGCCAGATTCAAACTTGACAAAAAGGGAAGGAACACTTACAGAATCAAGTAGTTCAAGGACTTCTTCTGTTGGAGGCGACATCAACATGGAAGGCACAAGATACTGCTTACTGCCATCTGAAAAAGGCCAAGGACATAACAAGCTAAATTTCTCCATGATCGCAACAAGTCCCTCAGCAATGTTCTGCTGTGTAATTAAGGATTCCCATACATGCTCTATCAGCTTGCTTTCTAGGATTCCTGTTTTCTCAAGTTTAGTCCACATGTCTTTCAAGTGCTTCTCCTTGGGGTCAAAGGGCTTGACGGTTATCACCTTTCTGAACACCTCAATCAACCACTGAATGTCCAAGATCACAACCCCATCCAATGTTGGGGTATCACTAAAGTGAATCAAAATTCTTTGATCATGCAGGAAATTCAGCAGAGTGGAAAACTCTTGGTCACCTGAAATCTTGCAAACTGAACGTGCAATCTCGTTTGCTTCACTCAAAGAAATCCACTTGTGTCCATGTTCCCTTGTGGACTTAAGGGCCTTCTCGTACCTCAACCAGCTGATTGGGATCTGTTCTTTCATTTGTGGTAATTCGTTGGCAATGATCTGCACCTCCTTCCTCAAACGCACAACTTCTGGACATTCTTGATTAGAACCTGACTTTGTGTTGTCAACAGCAAAGACATCGTAAAACAAATGACCACAGTAGGGCTTGTGCTGCAGGGAGCCATAAACTTCCCGGGCAAGTTTCTTTGCATTAACACCACCAAAGGGTTTGTCGGCATAGGTACAAACCAGCAAAACAGGGGGCCGTTTTTGTGGAAGCTTTTCAAGTTGAGCACTATCATATTGATCCTCTTCAGGAATATTCAAAGAGGCGACCGAAGACATCCAAAAGTCAAGAACATCCATGTTAGTCTTGGCACAATAAATGTCATGGACATCCTTGAACATTCCTTCTTTAACTACACGTGCTGCTGGGTCCTGAACATTCTGGCTCAGGTTATATACCAGAATGTAGATTGCCCTTGATGTTAGAAATATAGGATGGGTAGCATAGTACACTGACTGACCACCAAAATCCCACAAAACAGAATAGACAGATTCTTCTTCTTCTGGTCTATCCACTTCCTTAAGCAACTTCTCGATCAGTGTTGCTATGTCTTCAGGAACTTCTGGGGCAAAGGGTGAAACACCAACTGCTGCACTGCTTTCAGTTTCAAAAGAAGGTGGAGATGAACCAGGGGAAATATCTTCACCTGGAGGCTGATTTAGCTGCACTGCAACAAGTGACTGCTCAACACTTTCTTCCCTCTCTTGATGATCTGGCTCCTTTGCTGTCTCCGTTGGTTCAACAAAGTTATTGTTCAGTTCGCTTTCAGGGTTGGCATGTCCCGAGTCAGCTTCAACAGAGTGACTGAAGGAAACTGTTTCACTCAAGGAAGTATTTTCAGGTCGCACACTTTCTTCCTTTCTTGTTTTGTCTTCTCTCAAACTACCACATACCAACCGAGCCACGTGGAGTTCAAATGAGGTTGGATCAAGAACACTTTCTTCTTTCTCATCACTCACTTTCCAAATTTCAGTTGAGACTTTGAAATAGGAGGGGCTCATTTCTATTCCAACTGAACTCTCTTCTTCTGGGTTGAATTGTTTTCCCATTAAAGATTTCTTAACACTAGTTTTGCCTGATCGGCCTTGTCCAATCAGCATAACTGGGACCCTTCTGATGCAGGTGTTCCCACCCTCAATGGCTTTTTTGTATGCTTCAACAGCAACTAAACCCCTTGCACGGATTTCTGGTGGGCTAAGAAACAAACAGACAAAAATTAAGACTTACTTAAAAAATATGGGGTATTAAACAAGCATAAGGTCAAGGTGGCTGCACATTGGCCAATTATTTTTTGTGTTTTGCTGACCAAGGCGTAGTCAGGGTCAATAAAAACGTTAAAAGAACATCAAGCCAATACCCAGCCACCTTGACCAAACGAGCTTGGTCAATAAAGGATTTCATGTTATTTTGGCCATTTTGTTGAGTTTCATTTTGTTTTGCGGTGCACTGTAAAAGCTGGAAATTCTGTGCAGGCAAGATGTGCCAATCTTGCTCACTTGGGTAGCCAATCAGAACCCAGGACGAGACTCATTGTGCCCACTCATAGAACCAGACATACAATAAAATCCGGTAAACTAGCACCACGGAGAAACGACTTGTATTTTCTATTATGTTACTTTGGAGTGCTGTATATTAACTTAATTCAATATTTCTGACTTCATGTGAATGTTCCATGCCATTAATGTATAAATGAACAAATGCTCAATCTTTCCCAAAGAGAGTTTACATATTGACTTTATCTAGGGTAAAACGTTTTGACCCATTTACACCCAAACAACCCAAGTGAACATATGTTTTAGGAAACCAACCAGATTATGAAGTTGCTACTTCTATCCACGGAAATCAAAACACCAGCTGAGAAGGCAGTCACTGTATTGCCTAAACACAAGCTTACATGAGGTTGAAAAGATTTAAACTCTATGTAGTTTCTATTAACTGGCAGTGTTAGCAAAGATATTTGCCGGTAGGTATTTTGTTCACTGAGCGCTTGCGAAAAGTGACATTTGCTTATAAGGATTGAAATTGTAAATGATTCAAAACTTTCAAATTTGAATTTCAATTCCTGTTACAATCCCGCAGTTCTCTGCAGCCAGATGACATCCGAGACACCAAGTACTTCAAGTATCAAGAAATGTTAGAGGCTTCTTCAGACGGAAGCTTGAAAGTCAATGCAGAAGTTTGGGAGAATGTCAAGCTCATCTGTTGTAGCAGATCGCACAGGTTTTCCCGCTCCTCGAGTTCACGTGACTTCTTTACAGGTTTGACAGTGTATCTTGACGAAGCGACAGAGTAGTCCAGACCAACAGAGCGCACGCAATGGGAAATAATGCCGCCGATATTTATAGCAGTTTCATGCCTATTGTGTCCGTGTGAGTCCATTTACCCATGTAAACCCTTGCATACCCTTGTAAACCCTTGCAAACCCTTTTATGAGCCCCTCCCAGGGGGGGTATACGCTCCCTTGATCCCCAGGTTTTCCTATAGTTTCTCCCTTGATCCCCGTTAATAAATTCGAAAGCTCCCCAAAATGTTTTTTCTCCATGCTCCCATGATCCCAAACAATATCGTTTCGCTCCCTTGATCCCTAAAATTATTTTGAATTGCTCCCCATTACCAGTGCTACATAAAGATTACCTCTATTTTGGGGGTGGAACTTAGTTGTACTGTGTTGATTAGTCTTTCGGGAGAGACAGTAAGGTCGTACTTCGCAAGAGTAGGGGATCCAGGTGCAATGGCCGGGAAACGTGTCCACATTGTATATATACGCACTGCAAAACAGCCCACTTAGTCCTCCAATTCTCATTGTCAAGGTTTGTGTACTTTTCTTTCCTATTCATAGTAGAAGAAGTTTTCTTCAAATCGCCTTTTCCTCCCCCTTGTCCTCCTAGTCCGCGCTTGCTCGCTCTGTAGTTCATTAGTGGTTTCCGTTTCAGCAGACAACTCAGCTGCCTCCGTGACAGTGACAAGTTCGTTCGTATTTTGTAGTTGGTCAAGAAGGAGGATGAGATCTCCCTCCTCCAGTTCTAACTGATGTCATTGCTTGACTTATAATTTGATATGACGCAAATAATATTGTTCACTTCAACATATTTCTCTGTATCTTCTGTGAAAATTATGGCATTAAATGGATCCTGATTGTACACTTTAGCTCTCACCCTCTTTGCGCCAACGAGTGTATCCTCTTGAAGGAGGCTATAACGAACAAGGCACATGAGTGACCTCGTACACAGACAATCTGGCCTTGCTCATATAACGTTACTGGTCTGTCCCTTGGTGGCGTTGGAACAGCTGGCGCCTGACTTAGCGCTGAGAAATCCAATGGCTCGACAGAGGGAGAGTCAGCTGCATAGAGATTGATTGGAAGGGTGCCTGGGTTGTCCTTTGTGGTCATGTTGCGCACTGTTTTCTGGGGGACACTCTGACCATGCATCGCCCTCCAGTTTCTCATCTCATTGACCTGTCGTGCAGAGAGGCTTTCGAGACTTTGGTGGGCGTAGCTTAGGAAGGTCCTTGTAATCCGTTGACGTGAAGGTGTGCGGATAGAAGGACTTTGGAGCTGTGAAGTAAGCAAATGGTGTATAGCACTGCCTCTTTAACCTATCTTTGATGGCTCTACTAAATCGATAATCAAACTCGAGTTGCATGGGCATGTCAGTAGCACCACTTCTCATTTCCGAGAAAGTATTTTCAACAACAAGCGTCAGGACACTTTTGATGTTGAATTTGTCAGCGAGTCCTGGATCAAAGCGATCTAGGATATCATTGTTAATATCGCGAAGAGACTTCAGTATTCTTCTCTCATCTTCCATAACAACAGATGAAACCGTTCCTTGGGGGTCTTGTGTTACAGCTGTGGTATCTGTCAAATCCATGACCGCATCAACGCATTCTTTGTCAAAGCGATAGACTCAATCTAGTCTCTCAATTGCTTCTGAGATCTTGACAGTAACGGAGGTGCCTTTCTTTGAATGAAGTCCAAATGTTTCTCCAAACAGATGCAAATGCTTCAAATACTCTACCAAACTACTGACACTGCTTGACATGCGAAGAGTACCCATTGAGGTGTCCACAGTGAACAGTGTCTCATAATCGAAGCAGATGCCAGCTTGCTGTGGAAACTGGGCTTTGCTACCATCTCGTGTGCCCCGTCCACCACCCACCAACACAGAACATTGCTTAACTGTAGGTTTAAAAACCTTGATACACGAGTCTCCAGTGTCACTGAATGCAAACGAGTGGTCATTGTAGCTGGTTAAGCTATGCACCTTGTTGCAGAGTGAGCCTCCATTGTTGACTATCTTCTCTACCGAGCCAACATTGGAATCATCAAATGTAATTGCATATATACCATCGTCGTCTTCATGTGCAGAAACATACAATGCTCCATTCAAAGATACTATCTCATAGAGAAGCTTGGAGCTAAGTTGAACAGAAGAGATTACTGTACCCTTCAAGCTGACAAGGTTGGAATGAAGTTTTATAACATAGCAACACCGGTGAATGTGGAAACATACAGTTGTCCGTTGATATCAAAGCACAAAGCCACTGGCTGCGTTATTTCTGTGTCCAACTCAATATGCGTTAGGCATGCCTCGCGTGTCCTGTGATGTACATGATTTGTGTCAGTTGTGTCAGTTGTACTTCCGTTATTTAATGCTGACAACGCTTTTCTGAGTTTTTCTTGAAGGTATTTCTTTGGTTTGCGTCTGCAATCATCACTCCAGGCGCAAATATCTTTCAGCTTTCCTGTGAGCTTCTCAACAGTTCATTTGTCGACATCGACAATAGTATCGCCTGTCAAGTCTTTAAACGCAATTGCATTTCTTTTTGACTCGGCACAGTACAGTACATTGTTGACTACAGCCACTCCTATAGGTCGTTCCAAACAATCCAATTCCACAGTCACATTTGCAGGATAGTGATTGGCCCGTATCTAAAAACCTTTCCCTGGACGACATTACAGGTGCCAATAGGGGCCTTTAAAACTCCGATTTTGTTATCATCTCTTAGTCTGTACTTTTCGGGTACTACAGTGTGTGTCACTGTCTTGGCATTTTCTTGAAAAATCAGAGTTCCCTTGATCTCCCTTGATCCCCAAAATCTAAAGCCAGGCTCCCTTAATCCCCGAAAATAATTTGACGATCTCCCGATATCCCTAAAATTAAATGCCCATGCTCCCCTGCTCCCTAGAACCCCTGGGAGGGACTCAGTAATAGTCCTCGAGTAGCGAAATTCGTGGCGCTTTCTTTTGTTTTATTCCCAAATAAATCTAATAACGGTCTATTCCCCACTCTAATTCATTAATATTCTATATACCATATGATGTTAATCATAATCCTCTTCAACTAATCGAGGTTTAAAAACCACTTCTGCAGCTAACTTTGCAAGATTTGACTCATAACTGATAATTTGGCATCGATAACTCTTTGTCGAATTTTAATAATAAATTTCCCGGGATCCTGAACCCCATTCCAATTATGTATATAATTTTATAATATGATATTTTTAGGCCGAAAAATTTCGGCGACAAGGAAAATTATTTATCCAGTCTTAAAAATTGCGTTAGTAATTAAAAATTGCGCCTGAATCGGCCATTTTCTACTACTTTAGGGTATTTTAAGCTCAACACGTAACCTTGGCCGTTGCAAAGCAAAACAGTTCGAATGTGTCATTTCTGTGGTTAGACACGTGCAGCTGACAATGCAGGAGTTCGACGAAACACAGGACGATTTTAAGAAGATTTGAAGGAGAACATTGAAATGAATCACGAAAGAAGATAGCAACGGAGGCAAGAAGGCCAACAAAATCAAAACCGACAAGAAAATGAAAAACTACGGATATCGAAACTCTCATCGATGAACTAGAGAAGCGAAGCCCTCTTTGGGATGTGTTTGACAGAGGCTATCACAGTCGTGAAAAAAGAAAAACTGCCTACTCCAGTCTCTCTCTAGAAGAAATTACTTTGTTTCCACCTATGATCTGTTTGCGGGTGATGTCTGGTTCAATGAAAATCAGAATTCTCTCAAAGTCATGATGACTCATTCGCATTATCTCTCCTCGTTCGCCAATTCCTTAACAATGTTGTTAAAATAGCCATGGCCTCTTTCATCTCGTCTTCTACTTCAATGCCTTGTTTTCCCCCTCGTTGGTTTTCTGTCTTCCTCATCTGGAACTTCAAAGGCTATAAACACTGCCAATATCGCACGCACATTATTGAAAACAACTTGATAAAGCGACTAATTTTCAATTCAAACTGGCGTCCCGACGGGGTACAGTTGTTGACAACGAGTTTCTCCAGGAGCCCTCGGACTAAATGCCAGTCCCCCGGCGAAGCTTTGTTGAATACAGTAGAAAGGTGGAAACAGTTGCTGAAACCGTTTGCCTCCTGTGCGTTCAACATAACATCGTTCAACAGCATTCAACAAAATAGCCCAAATGTTGAAGCAAATGTTGAAACCGTTTGCTCGGGCCTTTACGAGAATCAATGTATCTTCATGACCTTACCAGGCTCAACCCATGACATATCTGAAGTCATGGTAATAGTTTTACGTTCTAGCTCCCTGGTCAACGTGTTTTTCCTTAGCTCCCCTCCTTTCACGATAAATTAATTCGCTGAATAGGGCTTTTGTTTTTACCTACCTCTCGTATTCGTCTTTGGCAGAATACGTCACGCCCAGATCGTACAAGGACCTCGCTGTTTCTTGGTGATGTCCCAGCAGATTTTCACGGATGTTAAGAGCGCTCTGTGTAAATTTGATGGCATTTTCATAGTCGCCCAGGGCAAAGTAACTGTTACCAATGTAGTTCAGGGTTGTGGCCAAGAAAGCATGCTTTCTAAGGATGGATTCATAAGTGGGCAAAACTTGAGTCATTCTCGTTTGAATGGCAGCCAGATGCTTTCCCTGGAACATCAAAGCAGCTGAGGACAGCACAAAGAAATAACGTTAACATCACAATTATACACTACAACGTTAATAATTGCATGGGAAAATGCTCCTGTAAATTATTTTTATTGCTATTGCTGTTTTTATTGCTATTGTCATTGCTAGTGCTATTGTCACTGTCATTGTCATCATCATTGTTATTGGTATTGGTATTGGTATTGTTATTGCCATAGTCATTGTCATTGTTATTGTTGTTTTATTGTTATTGTTATTACTATTGATGTTGTTACTATTTTGATTATTGTTATTATTATTGTTATTCCTATTGCTATCTCTGTTGTTATTGTTTTTGTTATTATTATAATTATTGCTATTGCTATTGCTATTGTTATTGTTATTATTGTTATTTCCTTTGCTATTGTTATCGTTGTTGCTATTTCTACTGTTTTTATTGATATTGTTATTGTATTGCTATTGTTGTTCTTGTTATATTACTGTTGTTGTTATTATTGTTATTGTTAATAATTTTTTCTTGGGTAGACCGAGGCACGTGATCCTACATCATAAAACTATATATCATAAATCAGAGTACGCTTTATTTTCGCGTGCAAGCTGGTTCTTCTCAGAAAGGAAAGGTCCAATTCCGTGGAACGGCAATATTTGGCGGGAAAAATCCCCCACTTGTTTATTGTTCCCAACAAGAGAGTTTTATTTAAAAAGACCCCTTGGCCAGACTTTCAAGGTAATAATTTTTAATTATTTATACTCAACCTGCAAGATCATTGAAGGAAGCCGCCCTCATGACACGTTCTCTGTCCTTCTTTGTGTTGTTTAAGTGCTGGTTTCGCAATTTCAAAGCTTGATTTAGAAGCTGAAACCCTTCGTCAGCACGCCCTTCACGAACGTAGCACAAGCCAAGCTTGCTAAGGCACTGGGCTCGAATGCTGATATCCCGCGTGGGTATGCTTGATTGAATGTCATTGGCTTTTTCCAGATACACCTGGGCATGGTACATCGCTTTACAACAGATGCGGGGTGGACAAGTGCAACTCAAAATGACTTTCATACCGATAAAAGTCAAGCATTCACTATATCTCATATCATCATCATTGAGACACAGATGAGCGAGTTTGCAAAAATGTGCCTCGAATTCTTGCTTTCTCGTCACTTTGGCAAGAAATACTGCAGCCTTGTTGAAACAATCAATGCACTCATTTCTGAAGCTTCTTCCCAGTTCCACCTCTTCGTCACAGCACAACACTATTGCTTCCATGATGTTATGCTTCTCTTTACGAAATTTTTGAATTGCAGATCCTGAATCTTTACTCAGGAACATGTCACACAAGGCAACAATGAACTGACTGTAGTGGCTAATGTAGCACATTACAGCCTCCTTGTGAAAAGTTTGCATCAAGCAAAAAGTTCTTGTCAAATTGTGAAGGGAGTAAACTTTGCTTTCGTTTTCGTAGTTAAGTAGAGTGCTCTGTTTGAGACAAGTTAAACGTGATTGAACATGGTCTTTAGAAATACGTTTCTGGAAGACCAAAGTAAACTGCTCTTTGGTGAATCTGTGTGGAAATATGGAAAGCATCACCAGCGTTGTTTGATGCTCATCATCAAGTCGACTGAAGACAAGTTGCAGACACTTGTCAATACATTTGTCCATTGAGAAATAATCTGGACTCAACTCTTTAAGAAGCATTTGAGGAGGACTTCCACTTAGTCTTTGCGCGAAACTGGTAGGATCTTCCTCTTGTAGGTTTGACAGTACAGCACAAACAACCATCGGGATACCTCCACAGAACCTGACAAAAATATCAAGGCCCTGCTGCGTGACGTTTTCAAAGCGACTAACGACAAGGGAGCGTGAATGCTCATCCCTCAATGGCTCTAGCTTAACCAACTCAAGTTGAAACGAACTAAAGCTTATTTCTTCTCTTGAAGTAAATATGAACCGTATTTTTGAAGTACTTTTACCAATATCTTCAATAAACTCTAAAAAATCACTCTTTTTGTACAACCCAGGAGATTTGGCCCAGAACATTGCGATATTCGATGCGTTAGTAGAATCCAATACTTCAGACTGATAAGTTGATCCTAGTGTTTTCTCAAGATACAGCAGGTTATCTAGGTTCTCAATTATTAGAACGGTTTTATCTGGTGGCAGTAATCTCAGAGTGCGAATTGCCTGGTCTCGGGGTCTTTCCCCAGCAACAATGTTTAAAGATTCAAGGACTCGTCCTGCTAACTCTTCCACGCATTTCACCCCTCTAGGATTGATGTACACTATATGGTATCCCTTAGAGATTAGCTGATGAGCAACTTCTATAACCACACAGGTCTTCCCATATCCTGAGCCTCCCACAACCTCAACAGGTGTCTTTGGATTATTCATCATGCTTGCTAGAATTTTCTCACATACATCGTCCCGTCCAATCAAACCATCGATGCGATCAGGCAGGTCACCGTTATGTCCTGATGTCAGCTGACCTGAAACGTAGCAAATTTCAAATTAAATGTCTAAGGGTCATTCTTTCAGTAATTCATTTTGCGACTCAGTTTTGCAATTAGCTTTTCTAAGGCTTAATTTGGGAACTTACGAGTTGCAAAATTGTTGCTACACTGAGTAAAAAAGACCACTTTTTCCCTTGAGTTACTATTGGCAAAAAGCCTTGGTGATTTTTCATCTCCCCCTCCCTCTCTTATCTTTCAATGTTGCGCGTTTAAGTTTTCAGCCCGGTTTTGCATTGGTGGCAACATAGGTAACGGGGAAAGGGAAGGAGAACTTTGATGTGTAAGATCATTGAAGAGTTACTGAAACCCAAAAAGGTGCAGCCCCTCAAAAAGTTTTGCACCTTGTTTTAGCATTATATCATATTACGGCATAAAACACTAACTAGTATTGTTACTATTCCATCGTACGTATGAGTTTGTATGTCGCCGATAACACAAGAAAAAGAGGGTAAAGAAAGGGATAGAGAGGGAGAATACAGAGAAAAAGAGATAGTTAGAGTTCAGCTCCGTGTCTTGTCTCTAAGGTAACGTAGCAGTGCCATAAGCTAATCTTGAAGCCTCGACCTACTAATCTTGGGAGCTCTGACCATTTGTAGGAGCCCATGCTATTCGACCGAGAAATTTGGAAATTTCGGTTGCAAGTCAAGTGGATGGTCCATCTCGTTTCGGTCCAACCGCAATATTTGGAATTAGTATAAATACTCAGGTGATTATACAAAACCGCGCGCTCTGATTGGCTCGCTATCTCGGATTATCAGCCGATAATCACCTCGACGAACAAAATGGCTGCCAGTCGTTCGCGCGCTTTTGATGAAATATAATATTTTCGTGATGTACAATGCTTCTTTTTCTTTTTTGCAATAATCACCTATGTATTTATACTAAAACAATTATTCGCCTCAGGCTCAGTGATTATCGATGAATATTCACCTCGACTTCGTCTCGGTGAATATTCACCGATAATCACTTCGCCTTAGGCGAATAATTGTTAAGTATCCTTGTAGGTGGTCTCAAGTGACCGGTCGGTCTCGCTCGACGGATAAGGCCTATTCCTTTTGGTCATTTCTGTTTTGTTTTGGCTACCTCTTTGTTTGAAAATGGCACAGAAGGTATGGGGACGCGCGTGAACTTGGAGCGCCAGGTTTGTACATCTGAAAATACCGTTCCATTCGACAAGGACTAAATATTTCGAGATCTAACACCCGAATTTGTGATGAATGTTAGCAGCCCATCATGTTAACCGATAGAGTATCGTGCTCTGTACTTAAATGATAAAGAAACAAAGCGCTCACTGTTGATTGAGATAACGGGAATTAAACGTTAACGTTTAATAAAAGCCTCATAAATGTAAAAGAAAATATTTTATTATCTGGTTCATATAATCAAAAAGAGAAGCCTGCTTCCTACCTTCTGAAAAAGAACTCCCGTGTTCCATGCCTTGCTCGAGAAGCGGCAGTGCCAGGCTCGACAAATCAAAACTGGACTCTGTTTGCTCAATAGACGAATCTGTGAGTCAGTGAGCAAGTAAGTACTGATGTTAGTAAGTAGTTAAGTAAGTAAGGAAAGTAATTAAGTAAGTAAATGAGTTAATGAGTAAGTTAGTAAGTAAATGAGTTACTGAGTAAGTTAGTAAGTGAATGAGTTAATGAGTTCGTTAGTAATTATAAGTGAATGAGTTACTGGGTAAGTTAGTAAGTGAATGCGTTACTGAGTAAGTTAGTAAGTGAATAAGTTACTGAGTAAGTTAGTTAGTGAATGAGTTACTGAGTAAGTTAGTTAGTAAGTGAATGAGTTACTGAGTAAGTAAGTTAGTAAGTGAATGAGTTAATGAGTAAGTTAGTAAGTGAAGAGTTACTGAGTGAGTAAGTTAGTAAGTGAATGAGTTACTGAGTGAGTTACTGTTAGTAAGTGAATGAGTTACTGAGTAAGGTAGTAAGTGAATGAGTTACTGAGTTCGTTAGTAAGTGAATGAGTTTCTGGGTAAGTTAGTAAATGAATGAGTTACTGAGTAGGTACGTTAGTAAGTGAATGAGTCACTGAGTAAGTAAGTAAGTAAGTGAATGAGTTAATGATTAAGTAAGTAAGTGAATGGGTTTCTGAGTAAGTAAGTTAGTAAGGGCAGTAAGTGCGTCATTGATAGGAAAGTACATTAGGGATAATGTTTTAACTTACCAATTGCGCCCAGAACAAATCCTGCTATGATTTGAATGGCGTCGTTCCGCTGAATCCTGTCCAGTGCTTTTACAATGTCAGTTATAGCTAGATCAGGTGACCTTGCTGTTAACCAAGCAAACAACTCTTTGGTAGGACTTCTTCTTACCACTGCTGCTCCATAGCTGTTATATATCCTCTCTGGAATGTTCAGTTTTTGCGCCAACCAACGCAAACCTCTGACTCCTATTACCTCATAATTGAGTTTACTACAAATCTTCGCCAGCAGATCTGAACAGGGTTTTACTACGTCCTTTAGTAACATGCCATCTAAATAGTGAAAAATACAGATTAAAATTAGTGTAAGAAATAAACTTATACAACGAGACAAATTTCAGGAGTATGGCATTCGAGACTCAAGTATGCCCCAATACTGGTCCCAAAACTGGCCGTCAACACAGTTGAACAGAATCTCAACGGACTTAACTGAAACGTTGAAACCGTTTTAAGGGGCCTCAGGCCAGCGATGATTACATACGTTTGCTTACATGAGGTATCACTTGCCTTCCATTCCGTTTCCCTGCAACAGGTTTACAAGATCGTTTCTTTCCAGGGTCCTCAATGTTTCCGTGAATTCTCCCAATGTCAGTTGGGGCCTTCCAGAGATCAAATACTCAAACATCAGGCTTGCGGGATTTCCTGTCAAGGGACAATCAAGCTGTTGACAAATATCTATTTTCACACCCAGTTGCATTGCGAGATGACTCCAGTTTGACAACACCAATGAGCATGTGTCCAGCTGCAGGGCAATATCGTCTAAAAGGACCCTTCGGTCTGGAGATCTGTCCATTATGATTTCTGCAACCTTATCACAGTCATCACAGCCAGCTAATGAGACAAATACGGAGGCATTAAACAATTCAAAGCTTTGAATTTCAGATAAATACAATATCAAAATTAAACTGAATATACATGACCAAGCTTCTAAAGGTCAAGATGGCTTTATATTGACCAAGTTTTTAAAGGTTAAGATGGCTTCATATTGGCCGAGTTGTTTTTGGCGTTTTCAAAGAAAAACGGGGAAAATATGCAGACATCTTGACCGATCAAACTTGGTAAATAAATGATTTATTACATGTCCATTTTGTTTTGCGGGACAAAGCGGTAAATCCCGAACAAGCAAGACAGACTCATCTTGCCCGCTCGGGTAGCCAATCAGAACTCGGGATTTATCTCATGTTGCATTTGCCCGCTCGCATAATTAGTCATATAATAATTAAGCTTTCGGCCCTAAAGTCAAAACTACTTCTCGTTTCAGTCATTTCATTCTTTGTACAAAGGGCAAATAGAGACTTCGTTGACGGAGAAGTCCTACAACGAAAGAATTAATCACCCATTATTTTATACTGACAGATAATACGGTTTACGCTCTTACCTTTCTCGCCACATAGCCTGTATAATGGGGATTCCACCGTTTTATCAATATGTTATTTTACATAATTAGTCCTAAGAGCTTGTTCTTGGCCTCCACAAATAAGTAAGTGCCTTCTGTTTTCGTAACCAGCACCACGATTCTTTCTGCCCTGCATCGTATCCAGTCTTTTAATCCAAAACCCCGGAACGCCATCCTAACTAGGGACTTTCCAATTTGGAATTTTCTTACATTGTTTCTTGACCATCACCTCGGATATTTCTAGTGCTTCCTGTTGGTCATAATCCCTCTCTCCCTTAATCCCTCGAACCAGTCCTCTGTCCGGTTATGTTCTTTTTCCACCCCCACCCCTCCGCCCCAAATACCACTCCAAAAACTCTTACTCTCTTCAGCCTCACGTATCACACTTTCACCATTGACTTCTACGTTCAATTCCTCATAAACCTTTTTCTGATCAGCCTTAAAACAACCGATTTTGTCTTTATTGTGTTATTCTTTGCTCATATCGTTTGATCTTTGCACTCTTTATCAACAGCTTTTGCTTGAGTTCTTACCAATGTTGTCCCTTTCTTTTAATGTTGTATTTATTTTGCAGTTCTTTTACCTCTCGTTTTGATTCGATTTCTCCTCGTTATTCCTCTCCAATATGTTCACTTCCCTACTTATTCTCTTAATATCTCCTTCGATTCTTCTTTTTCACCATGGTTCCACTTTCTTACCTCTCATCGGCTTTTATTATTATTATTTATTTAATACTATTACTATCATTACTACTATTACCATTATTATTATTATTAATATTATTATTATTTTTCAAATTTCTCAGCTTTGATGTTCACTGGTCGTTATTCAATTGAGGGCAAGCTACCACCTGTAGCCTCATACCTCAAGAAATTTTCACAAGATTCTTGTGGTTCCAAGCAATGCCGCTTTCTGCAGCTCTTCCGTTCTTACAGTCACTCCTATTTGATGAAGACTCCTTTGCAAGTTCTTCTTAATATTATTATATAAATTATCAGGAGCCCATTAATGGGCTCCTGCTATTATTATGATTATTATGATAATTATTATTATTATAGTTATTAAATCCTTAGAATCTGGCTCTTTCCACTTATGGTGCCGAGTTCAATCCATGAGCTTAGGGCAGTCATAAGTCTGCTGGTTTACTTGATGGAGAGAGTCCTCCTGAGTATTATTATTATCATCATTATCATCATTATTATTATTATTATTATTATTACTATTATTATGTCATAAGTCTGCTGAGTCCTCCTTAGTATGTGAGCAGTTCCAAGGAGGACGATCTTCTGTAGCTCTGTTATTCTGATGTTGCCTGGGATCTTTTTGATGTATTTTTTCTGTTCCCTTTTTGATAAGCCCAAGTGCACCAATGTCTCACAGGCACAGTTTCTGTTTTCATTCCTCACGCTATTTCGATTTTTTCGATATTATTATTATTATTATTATTATTATTATTATTATTACTAGGAGTCCATCACTAGTGATGAGCTCCTGTTACAGTAAAGTACGGTGTACTAGCTTTTTACGAGGGGTACAGAACACTGTGCTACTTAAAAATACTTAAAAAAGGCTGTCTTTTTGCTACATTCATGCCAGCCATGTCTACAAGGGGGAGAATTTTCCATTACAACCAACTGCATTCCACTGGAGTCACCGTGTTTCTATTCGCGAGAGACTTGAATTATATGTGTAGCGTCCTTGTCTCGAGTTATGGCTTAAAAAATGATATTAGTGATGAGCTCCTGAGAATAAATATTACGTGCGCAGCGCCCTTGGCCGGGTTTTTCGAAGCAAGGTTAAGGAAACGTTTGGTTAGCGCGAAATTTAAATGCACATGTGAGAGGCTAAAATGCACATTCAGTATAATTCTTTTGGAACACAATTTGATGATTGTATGCTCTGAATAAAATAGAGAAAGTCATCGGAGAAAACGCTTTTTAACAAGAGGAAAAGAAATCCATGTTAAAATGTAACACTGGGTTAGCGCTAATCGGCCTTCGAACAAAGGGTATTTCACCAATTGACTTCCCAAATTTCCAGTGGACTTAACGCATTTCTAGTGGACTCCGATGGAATCTAGTGGAATATACTGGAAATGGATGAGAACCTAAAAAGCTTTCATGGATGTCCAGGCAAAGAAAAATGATATGTAAGCAGGCTCCTGTATGTAAGGTAAGATAATTTACCTGTTGCCAGGCGACAGACCAAATCATTCTGCTTTATGTTCAGCAGGGCTTGTTTCAGTCGTTTTATAGTCAGACCTGGTTGTACGACTTCCAAGTATTCAAACAATCTGTTTGTAGGACTGTAGTCACTGTATTCTGTCAAACGTTTTATAACATCACGATCGACTTGCAATTCCTGAGCCAAGTGTCTCCAGTTCTTTATTATTCTCATTTCTGGGTCCAAACACTGAGCCAAGGCTTCTAACACACCAGGTTTTTTCTCCAAAATCTCAGCTAGTGAAGTAGGTGCGCCTTAATTAAAAAGCAATACCGCATTATTTTGAGTCACACAAGAGGAGAAAAACAAGGGACCCGGGAGCCCGCTTTTCAGACGCGGTAACTTATCGCGTCTGGTAAGCTATTTTATGATCGCAATGTTTATAACGGGAATTACAATTTTGTTTGTATTAAAGTTTAAGCCAGGCCATTCTTAATTAACCTCCACGTTGGGCTGGTTTGTACGTCGAGAACTATACAAACATTCAGGGGCGCGCGGAGGGGGGGGGGGCGGGGGGAGGCCGGGGGGGGAGCGCTCCAAGTGTTCCGAACCCCCCTTCTTTTCAAACAAACTTTTTTTATAGCGTGCGTCAGTACTGCATTGCTAGTTGCACCCGCTAACGCTTTTTGCGCAAACTTGAACAGATCCATTCCTATTTACCACACGTTACGATCTATATTTTCGCAAATGTTTATGTTGTGACCCTTTGTGGTTTTGCAACATAATATTACTGACGTTTCCCAATCAAGTCAAACAACCTAGAAACCCCCCCCCCCGGCCCCTTATGAAACCGCTGAGCACGCCCCTGAACACTCGACAGACTCCGCCGGACTCAAGTGGTTCCCGGTCAGTTAATTTATCGAGACCTTTAAGAAACGGGCTCCAGTTCTTGAAATTTCCGATAACTTAACGTACCTGGAACTCGATTGTTAGGTCTAAGCCTGCTGAATGTTTATGTAGTTCTTACCGTATCAACTAGGTAATGGAGGGGGCCTCCATTAACTATGGTATCAACTAGGACCGGGCGTGAAGCCCCTCGGGATCATTCGAACTCCTAACGACATTGATATCATTAATTAGAATTCCGAACCCTGTAGGCTACCTGGTCTTTTGAGGAACGGACCGCAGGATAATGAACTGAAAATGCCATTTTTGTTGCTCGAAAACTTGCGGTTGAATATTCACAGTCGTTCAAATAACATCATTGAAATAAAAAAAATGATGACCTCGAAACTGGCTGTTACTCTTGGTCTTGACTCGTTAGTTTACCTCCTGAGCATAAACACCGAGGGGGTGGGGGAGGGGGGGTGGAGTTGGTACAAACACGAATAAAGAAAATCAACTATTCACCTCAGGGCCGGTGGATACTGTGGAAATCAACCAAGTTAATCTCCCCTTTGAGGGGTAGTTGAACAGTATCCTGGCCATGGGCACTCGCTGATAACCACCATCTTTCAACCAGTCAG
Organism: Ricordea florida; assembly: GCA_949710005.1. Taxonomy (NCBI): domain Eukaryota; kingdom Metazoa; phylum Cnidaria; class Anthozoa; order Corallimorpharia; family Ricordeidae; genus Ricordea; species Ricordea florida. The sequence continues at coordinate 44,663,676 of OX453273.1, forward strand.
TCTATGCCGGGTAATTCCCTTAATTTTAAAAAGGCTAAGAATTACCCGTATTTTACGTTGTGCTTTCAGTTTCAAAATGCTAATTGCGAATTTAAAAAACCATCGATTCTTAGTTTTCTTCTCGATATCAAAAAGTGCTCAGTGTTGGAGTAAACACTCACTGCCAATGCAAACTAGAGGAATTGTGTTCGTAGCCTGCCTGACTTGATTGTGTTCAAAGTTTTAGAGTATCGCCTGAGAGCAATGTCCTCATCTTTAAAATAATCAGTCAATTACCAGCAAGAAAGGCAAACAGGGAAATCCGGAAATTGCTAATTGTTTTGATACCCACTATCGGTGTTAACTTGTTTATATCTCAGACATCTCAGTGATAACTGTACAATAGACGTGAAAAGAAGACGTGACGCTGAGAAATGCAACAGATGGAGGGAATAATATCAAACAATTCGTGCAAAACATAAGGGCTTCTTTTTTTGTATACTGTCATGATGAATCCACTTGCAATCTGAGAACCATTTTATCGGAACATAACGTCTTTAACCGAGTGACGGCTTTAAGTTAAAAACTATTGACGCATTTTGCATAATTTGGACGGCCCGACAGCTGTCTACGAGTATCAACTAGATTTTCCAGCTGTAACAGGTAGCTCTTCACAACACCTAATCTTAGGATATTATGCAAAGCCCTAGTCTAGATTTTTCGACTATTAAAACTAAGAATGTGTTTCCAAGGATGTCAGACTGCCAGTGTATCCCGGCATGTCTGGACGCATCACTGGCTCGTAGTTCATATATTATTCAACCCTTGACATGTACAGTTCCCTTCATAACATTCTGTAAGAGGTGTTATAAAGTGACTGTGGGCAGCTAATACAGTTTATCAAAACATTCTAAATCAAAAGTAATACAAACTCTTCAGTAATCTTTGATCCGTTGTGCGATCCATTTGGGCCTCCGCTTCAGAATTCAATCTGAGCTCTAAGTTAGTTCACTGTTTTTACTGCAATCTTACGGTTCCACGATGGGGCACAAAATCTCACGGTAAACAGATTCAAAAGCCGATGAAATATACTTTCTTCAAATACTTTCATTTTTGCCTTGCTAAACTGATTTCCTGGAGTTTTAAGGCAAGTGTGGGCAAGAACGTCACGGTAGCCCACATATAAGGCACTAATATTATAATCTACTCGATATAAATATCACAAAGTGTAACCTACACTCGTACGCACTTACCTTCATTCACAAGCATTTATCCACATTTATACGAATTTACCTACATTCACACGCATTTACCTACATTCATACGTATTTACCTACGTTCATACATTTGCCTACATTCACACGCATTTCACACTTCACTTACACATGCATTCACCTTCACTCACAAGGAGTCACTTTGTAAGTGAAGGTGAATCCTTGTAAGTGAAGGATATCTCATCAGGTTTGAAACTAGACCATTCGCTGATAACACTGAGCATATCCTTGCAATCTAATCCCAAGGGACGTGATTTTTGGAAACTTAACACATACTTTTTAACTGACACTGACTATATTGATACGATAAGAACAAGAGAAAATCAGGAAAGAGAACATAATCTCGTCTGATATGATAAGGGGACGGAATCTATTTTTGGCGCGAAAGCTATTTATATCTCGTTCCATGGCTGTGCGGTTTCCGCGTGGCGCTTTGAAATTACAACCACGTGATGAGAAGGAGATCTGCCATTGGTCAGTTAAAATAATTTCCGTATCTAAAAGTAGATTCTGTCCCCTTATCATAGTAAGAGAACCCAGTATGGAAGATACGTTCTCTTGCCTCATTTTCTCTTGCTAAGAATAACTATCGATCAGACACAGAAAGAATATAGAGGTGATGATACAGTCAACTCATCTCTTCTTTGGGAAATGATAAAAACGAAAGTCCGAGAGAAATCAAGCAGCTATGCGATTGGCAAAAAACGCCAAGCGGTTTACAAATAACGCGTTTTACAGGAAAAAAATTTGTAACTTGCGTGCAAGTGAAGGTGAATGGTTATGAGTGAAGGTGAATGCATGCAAGTGAAAATAAATGTATGCTAGTGAAGGTAACTCGATGTGAGTGAAGGAAAATGCGTGTAAGTGAAGGTGAACACGTGTAAGTGAAGGTGAGTGTGTGTAAGTGAAGGTGAATCCATGTAAGTGAAGGTGAATGCATGTTAGTGAAGGTGAATCCATGTAAGTGAAGGTGAATCCATGTAAGTGAAGGTGAATCCATGTAAGTGAGGGTGAATCCATGTAAGTGAAGGTGAATGCATGTAAGTGAAGGCGAATCCATGTAAGTGGAGGTAAATGCGTGTAAGTGAAGGTGAATCCATGTAAGTGAAGGTGAATCCATGTAAGTGAAGGTGAATCCATGTAAGTGAAGGTGAATCCGTGTAAGTGAAGGTGAATCCGTGTAAGTGAAGGTGAATCCATGTAAGTGAAAGTGAATCCATGTAAGTGAAGGTGAATGCATGTAAGTGAAGGTGAATACATGTAAGTGAAGGTAAATGCATGTAAGTGAAGGTGAATCCATGTAAGTGAAGCTGAATCCATGTAAGTGAAGGTGAATCCATGTAAGTGAAGGTGAATGCATGTAAGTGAAGGTGAATCCATGTAAGTGAAGGTGAATGCATGTAAGTGAAGGTGAATGCATGTAAGTGAAGGTGAATGCATGTAAGTGAAGGTGAATCCATGTAAGTGAAGGTAAATGCATGTAAGTTAAGGTAAATGCGTGTAAATGAAGTTGAATGCATGTATGTGAAGTTAATTCCATGTAAGTTAAGGTAAATTCGTGTAAGTGAAGGTGAATGTATGTTATTGAAGGTGAATCCATGTAAGTGAAAAGGGATGCGTATGAATGTAGGTAAATGCGTACGTGTAGGTGAGTGCCCATGAGTGTAGGTTACAGTTGGTGATATTTATATGAAGCACTTTATATTATTAGTGCGTATAAAACTGTAGGAGCGATCTGTGCTCATAGTTCTTTAAAAAAATGTTTAAAACAGATCTAAGAAAGTAAAATTGTCTCTAAATTTTCGACCGCCTTCTGCGGTTTTCTTCAGAGAATGATGATTTCGCGCGATTCACAGAATTTTAATACGCTGAGGTGTTATTGTTCGTTGCCCCCTAGGGAGGCAATCAGCGATGCGTAAACCCTTGGCAAGGATGCTCTTTCATTTACGGAATTTTTGTCCAAGAAAGAGTGCAAGGATCGGTTTTGTTTTCGTCATGGAACCGTTTGTAAGGCGCCGGTAGTTGTTGACATCTGTTAAGAGGTGTTTGTTCAAGGTTGGTGTACCAGCTTTCCAGAGTCAGTCGTTGAAAATAGTTTGTACTGTACTTTATAGTATTAATGCCTAATATTAGTGCCTATTGGCAAGAACGTCATGGTAGCCCACATATAAGGCACTAATATTATAAACCACTCGATATAATAGCATTCAGAACCCTCTAGGTTACCTGGCCTTTTGAGGAACCTGGCCTTTTGAGGTACGGGCCCCAGGATAATGAACTGAAGACGAATTTAAAAAAACAGCTATTCACCTCAGGGCAGGTGGATACTGTAGAAATCAACTACGTTAATCTCCCCTTTGAACAGTATCCTGGCCATCTGCACGCGCGGAATATAACCGCCATCTTGGTTCCTGTTTACTAAACTCGTTCAACCGGAATCTATGCCGGGTAATTCCCTTATTTTAAAAGGCGAAGAATTACCCGTATTATATGTTGTGCTTTCAGTTTCAAAATGCTAATTGCAAATTGACAAAACCCTTGATTCCTAATGATGATTTTCTTCTCGATATCAAAAGTGTTGTTGGAGTAAACACTGCCAATGCAGGCTGCCTGACTTGGTTGTGTACAAAGTTTTACAGTGTCGCCTGAGAGCAATGTCCTCATCTTTAAAATAATCAATCAATTACCAGCATTGTTAATTGTTTTGATACCCACTATCGGGGTAAACTTGCTGATATCACAGACATGTCAGTGTTGCCAAAGGATGAGTTTGAGATTACCATAATGTATAATTGCAATGAGACGTAACGCTAAGAGAACAAACAGATGAAGGGAATCAAACAATTCGCGCAAAACGTAAGGGCTGCCTTTTTGTATACTATTATGATGAATCCACTTGCAATCTGAAAAACATTTTATCGGAACAAAACGACTGATGCAATTTGAAAAGGGTCGGATGATAAGTATTTCCGCCTTAAAGATGGACGGCCCGACAGCTGTCTAGCTCTAACAGGTAGATTTAACAACCGCTAATCTTAAGATGTTATGCGAAGTCCTAGTCTAGATCTTTCGATTCTTAAAACTAAGAATGTGTTTCCAAGGATGTCAGACTGCCAGTGTATTCCGGCATTTTTGGACGCATCACTGGCTCGTAGTTTATTACTGGCTCGTAGTTCATATATTATTCAACCCTTGACAGTTCCCCTCATAAAATTAGGCAAGAGGCGTTATAAAGTGACTGTGGGCAACTAATACAGTTCATCAAAACATTCTAAATCAAAAGTAATACAAACTCTTTAGTAATCTTTGATCCATTGTGCTATCCATTTGGGCCTCTGCTTCGGAATTCAATCAGACCCCTCAAGTCTAACGGTTTCAAGAGTAATCTCACGCTCCCATGATGAGGCACAAAAATCTCACGGTAAACAGATTCACAAGCCGATGAAATACACTTTCCTTAAATATTTTCATTTTAGGGAGAAATTCACAGTTGTCATCTCAATTGTAAATATGTTCTCGACTATCTGACAAGTCATGCTATCACACACCTCACGCAATCGCGCACCTATTTAGACAACAAATGCCAAAAAAGGTAATCTTTACCAGTCTCTCGTATTCCACTTATGGGAAAACGGTGAGTATTCATCTCACGCAGGAGCCCATTCGTAATGAGAGAGAGTAGACAGGAGCCCATTCGTAATGGGCTCCTGTCTCACGATGAGCATCAGAATCATTGCAGAACCAGAGAAACAAAAATAAACAGAAGCAAAAGAGGTGCGGCCACATACAGGACAAAATTAAAAAAAGAATGACAACAAATTTATTGGTATTCCCATATACAGATGCAGGAGCGAATCACCCCGGAGCCTCCATCTCTTACTTTGACCCTGTGACACAGCGTATTTACACCTTGGGTTATTTTTAGATGTAAGCTTACCGCGGTAATATGACCTAGCTCCGCACACCCCCATCCCGCCTAGACCATTTAGCCAATCAACAGCTATCATCTTGATCACGCATTCTCATTTGAGTTTTGAAGATGTCGTGAGACGAGGACTTTTTCTCTGAGAGTCAATCTGAATTTTCCAACTCCAGTGACGGGCTTTCCTCCTTCGAACCAAGCTACACGGATAGTGAATCCGAAAGAATCGAAAGTGACGCTGCGGATTTGAAGGGAAATAGTTCCCGTTCAAACCAAAAGAGAAAAAAACCGCTAATCGAAGTAGTACTATCGGCAGGAGTAAGCAACATAAACAACCCAAAAATAAGTCAAAATCTACTCATAAAGCAGCTGCACCAAAGCTGCTAGGTGAACGTGAAATGGAGGAGTTATCAACATGGGTGTTCTTCAGAAGAAGCTGAGAAGGTGGAAAGTGAACTACGGCAACGGCTTCTGAAGTCACCTAAATTAACAGCGTTCGAGGAACGCCGGAAATTCGCCTTTCACTTGGCAAGCGAAGAGCAGGAAACTTTGAGTCTTTTAATCACTGGCTTTGCCACTAAATTTGTCAGTTCATCAAAGGAATGCTATAGCACCAATATCACAAAAGAAAGAAAAGCAGCATTCTCTGTTGCGTGGATGAAAATTTTTAAGATTGAACTAGTGAGCAGCACGTCTGCGAACTCTTAGAGTTGAAAAACGATTTATTTTATCCTACGCGTTTCGTGTGACTAACGTGCACTTCTTCGGGGATGTTTTACAATACAACACAAGGGACTTGTATATATAGCTACATAAGATACTAAGAATATTTTAGTATTACGTAAAATCGCTCCTACCACAGCGGATTTGCATGTAGGAAACAGGCGGAAAGGTGTGCAAGGAGTGACATATTTTGTGCGTGACATAATTTGGGGCCCACAGTTGTAGTTTTAGTCACACGAAACACATAGGATAAAATAAATCGTTTTACAACTCTAAGAGTTCGCAGACGTGCTGCTCACTAGTTGAACCTTTACTATTAGGAGAAAGGTATTTGATGGGGTAGTTGCTGGAAGGGCTTTGGCGTTGATATTTCTTGCCTTTATCAGTGTTGTTTTTGTGGTCGATGCGCCGTTTAACATAGCCATGTGTCGGGAGACATTCACCACAAACACGAAACCATCGCGCGTCCGAATCATCCTTGCGAGCTTGAGAGCTAGGAACGTGCCAAACTTTACAAGAAATGGAGTGAAAACTCTGTACAGGACCAGCAATAGATTTAACAGTTTTGGGAATGTGGCCTAATTTCGCCTCAACATTTCCTATACCGATAACGTGTGCGCTGGGCTTAAAATGCTTGAGAACAGTGAAAGTAACCCGTCTGAGCTAAGGGAAGGAAGGGTTCCCTTTGCTACATCTTGAAATTCAAATATAGGGCATTGTAAATGCAAAGAACCATCGGAAAAAAGCACAAATCTTACCGGTTGAAAAGGTCCTGTCTTGCAGTTATAAGTATAATCCTTACATAGAAAACGATTAACGCGAAATCAGGGATGCGCTTTTGATTTTCTCCTAGAAGAAACGGAGAGTATCGCTCACTCAGTGAGATCATCTCACCAAAGTATCCTGATCTTTTAAGACATTCACACCAATCTTCAAGGTGCCAACGCTCTTCATACGAAGAATCCCCATGCTTCTTTGCAATGCTCTGCTTCTTTTGGATTTTCAACTTCAACAAGCTCTTAACAGAAAGTTCCTCCTGAGTCGAAGATGGCGTGAACGAACTACCAGTCTGGGCGCTCTTGACGAAGAGACGTCGTTTTTTCTGGCAGTCTTGGTTTTTCCCTGGTCTTGCAAAGAATCGCTTTGGCTAAAACGTTTCATATTATACACCGAGCAGTCGATTAAAGCAAAAACTGAAATGTAACAAACTTGAACAACGAGTGCTTTTGAAAATGGCACGGTGCCTCTTGAACTGCCCAACTACTCTGAACATTTTTGGAAGAATGTGCGCTTTTCAAGTGTCGCAAAGGTGTGTTAACTACGTACGAGAAGTAATAGGAAATGAACGGAAAACTTGTGTCTTATCAAAGATTAGGACGACTCCAAACGTCGAACTTTCCTCCTACAAGACACTATCCTTCCGCTCAGTTCCCATTACATCTCGTCATCGAATAACACTGCATTCACGCTCTGGAATGGCAATAGATAATACATTGCATTGTGGGTACATAGGAAAAGAAAAGGAAAGGGACACTGGTCAAAAAGGACTTTAGAACGGTGGATTTGAACGTAAGTTCCATCATCCTCCTCTCGATGGAGGTCCGCCATTTTTTTTAATTAACGACGAGAGAGGCATCAAAGTTTCGCGGGAAAAAGAAGTCTAAAAATAACCCAAGGTGTAAATACGCTGTTGCTCATATTCACGGTAGATGGAGGCTCCGGGGTGATTCGCTCCTGACAGATGGTATTACCTAAAATAACAATATGCAAAATTACTCTAATAACAAATATGTAAAATTGCAATAACACTCATCACATTAGACTAGATAAGATTACAAGTTTCTCTTATATGTAATGCTTCGTATACAAAATAACCTAGTTTCTTACAAATGAAGGAATCAACATTATTAAATAGGAATAGAGTTTTATCAGTATCGTTCAAAAGATCAAATGACGGATATTTAAGTACAATGTCATTTGTTATTTGTTGTCTAATAGTGTTATAACGATCACAATGGAATAAGAAATGGTTCTCGTTCTCGATTTGGTTTGAGCGGCAGTGTTGACAAATCCTAAGAGATTCCGGTAATTTAGGTACACAGTGACGTCCAGACTCGATTCTAAGACTGTGATTGGCTGACCGTAGTTTAGCTACAGCTCGTCTATGTTTTAGGTTCTTTATTTGTTCTAAATAATCAGATTTGCTTATATCTGTTTTAAATATAGAGTAGAAACATAACTTTTTATTAGAGCGGATTAACTCCAGTTGGTGTCTTTTTAAATGGTTTGAGATTTGAGATTTTATTTTTTGTAAATTATTTTTAATTGTGGGCATAATATTATTTTGGATTGTTTTGTTATGCGATTGTTTTTGAACGTCTATATATTTATGAATAATTTCATTAACCGTTAACATGAAAGAAGATTTTGTTTCATTTGCCAATTGATTTGAAATGATTACTGAAGCATTGTTTGGCAATACTGTTTTCTGGAAGAGATTCAAGGTGTATCCAAAATTTAATTATTCTTAATAAGATATTCAACTTTAAGGGAGACGTCCAGTTTCATTACGAGCTACCACATTAGGTGCTCTTCTATTGAGGCCAAGAAAGTATTTGTAGAATTGTGTATGTTGTCTTTCTACTGGGTCATTTTCCCATTTTTTGAAGTTCATATTATCATAAGCTCCCCAAATTTCAGAACCGTATAAAAGAATGGGAAGGAATAAAGTATCAGAGAGTTTATTACACGTATTGATTGGCAATTTGTTAAAGTCAAGATAACGTTTAGTAGCAAATATTGATCTTCTGCCTTTCTCAACCAAACCTTTTTTGGAATTGGCAAAACTACCATTTGTGTTGAAAGTAATGCCAAGATAACAGTACTGTGAGGCCTTGTCAATTGGAATGCCGTTTAAAAAGAAAGAGAACTTATCACGTGTTGATTTGCGATTTTGTTTTTGAAAGATTAATGTTTTTGTCTTTTTAAGATTAATTTTTAGTAACCATTTCTCGCTATAACTGTGGAGGATATTCAGTTGCTTTTGAAGACCAGCTGCACTTCTTGATATTAAGATTAGATCATCTGCATAAAATAAACAGTTAAGAGGGAGTCCGTTTGGTAAAGTAATTGAATCTGTGTCACGTGAAGATTCTAGCAAGCGAGGAAATTCATCTAGATATAAATTGAACAATATATAGGAGAAAGAATACACCCTTGTCGTACTCCTCTGTTGTAATCGAAGAAGGAACTTCTCTTGTTACCGTTTTTGACAGCGCATTTAGTCTTTAAATACATATCAGAAATTAAATGATAAAATTGTCCACCTATGTTTTTGTATAATAATTTGTGTAGCAAACCATCATGCCAAATAGAATCGAAAGCTTTTTGAAAATCTATAAAGCCGCAGAATAACTTTCCCTTGTTTGCATGAGTCACATATTTGTCAATAAGTGTTCTTAACGAGAAGATGTGATCAGATGTTCGGGAACCTTTGTGGAAACCAATTTGAGAGGGATGTATTAAATTGTGGTCTTGGAGGTAGTTAAGTAAGCGGTTATTTAAAACAGCGGAAAATAATTTGCCTAAGCAACTAGTGACACAAATGCCTCTATAATTTGAAGGATCGGATTTATTCCCTGATTTGAAGATTGGACTTAAAAGCCCAGAAGACCATGAATCTGGATAAGTTCCTTTGCTATGTATGAAATTGAATAATTTTGTTAAAAAAGTGGTCAAATAACGGGCTCCACATTTCAACATTTCGTTCCTTATTCGATCAAGACCAGCTGCTTTCTTATTTTTAAGCATTTTAATTGATTGTTTAACTTCTTCTTCAGAGAATGGTTTATCCAGGCTATTTAGCTGCGATAGTATTGTTTTTTTGTGTTTTAACTCTTTCATTATTACTTCTTGTTTCTCGAGTAGATTTGCATTTGGTTCTGAGTGTAATTGTTGAAAATGATTATACAGTTTGCGCATAGGAACAGTCGAGTGAGGAGAACTTTTTACTTGATTCGAAAGAGATTTCAGATTGGTCCAAAAATTAAGTGGATGTCTAGTTTTAACTAGTTCATCAATTTGATTATCTCGGTGTTGGAGTTTTTTAATTCGTAATAGCTCGGTTTATACTGACTTCTTGTCGAGAGATATTCAAGTCGGGTTTGGTCATCTAAAGGGTTGTTATGCGTTCGATGGGAAAGGTGATTTAGATTTTTTCTGGCACGACTACACTCCTGATCAAACTAGATTTTGAAGTGACGTTTTGATTTTTTGTTTTGTTTTACAACTTTTAACGATTGCTTTGCAGCAGTTTCTAATATATTCGCAAATTTCTTAACGATGGTGTTGATATCCCCTACATGCTCGAAATTTGAAAGTTCAAAATCATGAATAAGTTGTTTTATCTCATCAGAATTTAGTGCATAAGTGAAAGACTCTTTAGAGTCTGTTGACCATTTAAACTGCCTTGGAAGGCTGATAAGTTCTTCTTGAAAACTGTCCTCATCACTTGTTAATACTGACATGTGATTAATTGGCAATGATCTGAAAATGGTGATGGCTGACGGACTACTAAAGATTCGAAAAGGTACAAAATGTCATGACTGGGAATGATATAATCAACCGTGCTAGAGCTTTGATTTCCAGACTCGCTCGGAAAAATTACCTTCCGGGAAGGTAATTTTTCCGAGCGAGTCGCCTTTGCATCTTCCATTCAAGATTCGTAAATCTAGAGATTTACACATTTCAAGAAGCTGTTTTCCTAGGTCATTGACGTGGGTATCAAAACTTTTCCTGGGCGTTATTATTGTTGGTGGAGGAGAAATACCCCCTGGTGCAAGATTACAATTGTCGTCAGTAATTTATAAAATCATGTTCTACACCCGTGCGGGGATTAAAATCACCTGCCAGAACTACAAAATAGTAATAATAATGATAATAATAATAATAATAATAATAATAATAATAATGGAAAAGTTCGTATCCTGTAAAACGCATCCGCTTAACGATCCATATTCGTTTAAATGTGTTCCCTGCTAATGACGTGCGATCACTAAGGATTAAGGGAGGCTCAAGATCATCGTGAAGAAGAATCGCACAAAGTGGTGGACAACCATTGCAACCAGGTTGACAATCATTCGCTCCGACGAAGGGCTAACGCTCGAAACGTCAGCACCTCCCATTCACCTTACGGTGGTATAACTTACTTAATCAACTCGTTTGATTTATCCAATTTCTTGTGTTTCAATTTCCCACCGACGCAGCACCAGTTTCTTTAGAAACTATCCCCACAATACTTGACAATCAGACATAGTTTGATGCTACACTGGTTTGAAATAATGAATGTAACTTCAGTAAAATTATACAATTCACCGGCCCACGTTTCGTCACTCCTGTCTAGTGTCGTCTTCAGGGGTGGCTGGGCAGCGCTGTGAAGCTCATTTTACACCCACGATGAATGGTGTTGCTTAATCACAAGGTGTAAATAAGCGTCGGGTAATAATCCGACATCGTCGGTGTTCAATGGAGCGTGGGTGCTGTTGATATGCCAGTTATGGAGCAATTATAAACAATTCCATGAGACAATACTGAGTACGTAGTTGAACACTACAGGCAACACCCATCCAGTTTGAGTATCAATGGATCAAGCGATACTTATTGCAGGGGAAGAGGATGGAGAGGCGTTGTTTTATGACAGAGTGGATGTCTCACTCAAACATTTGCAAAAAGTTGCAGAACTTGTTTAGGTTTTGCCCCACAGTAACGCTGGTGAGGAGCGCTTGTTCAGTATTGTGAGGAAAAACAAGACAGAGAGCAGAGCATCATTGAAGTTAGAAAGAACACTGTCTAGATTGCTGGCCATGAAGCTGCAGTGTCCAGAGCACCGTGTACGGTGCCACAAATGAGTCTTGGAGAAGGACTGTTGGACAGTTCCAAGAAGGCAGTCTCTGCATATAATACACCGTAATGTCATGTATCAAAAGTATCCGAAGCGTTCCTGATTTGAAGAAACTAGGCACGCCCGATGGTCTCGGGTAATATTTTAGCAAGCGCACAAAGTGGTGTCGGGAACGTCTAATTCTTGCAACCACGAGGTCTGTTCCGTTACACAGAATATTACCGTGCGTTTCACAAAACTTTTGACAAATGAGTTCAGGAGTTCGTTTTAAATTCCCTAAGTTCGCTACGAACTTGGACGTAGTTGTCAATCAAATCACGAACTTCGAAACGAAGTTGCGAATTTCACGTGCAGCGAAGTTCGGAACTTGGCAGGGGAACTTCGAATTGCTTGACAGCCGGCGCTATTATTGTCATTATTCCAATTCTTGTCTTATCTTCGATTAATTGACTTGTCGAATTGGATGGCTAAGTTTGGTTCCTCCTTTTTCAGCTTCAGCATTCCCTCTGCGAACGAAGTTATCAACAATATTAGCAATGGTTTGTTTCTGTAGTCTCTTTACCTCCGCCAAGGGGTATCCGGTCGATTAATTAGCCCCCAAGTCGATTAGGCCCCAGTGGATTAGCCCCCACTAAGTCGATTAGCCCCCAAGTAAAAGTCGACCAGTCCCAAACGAAAATCTGTTTTCAACTTACTAGATTACTCTTCTTCGGGTTTCTCGTTGTTTTACTAATGCTTGAAATTGAAGTCAATAACTTTAAGATCGTTTGTTCGTTCGTTCGTCCGTTGAGGGTGAGCGGATTTCCTTTCTTCTTTAATCTTTACTTTGCGTTTAAAAACTTCATGACTTTTGCTTGGTTTAAGATCTTTAGAACGAGATTTTAGTTCTGAATGTTTATGAAGTAAACAACATTTACAGGATACAGTTCTAATCGATCAGATCAACTGATTTTTCTAGATCGCAACAGGCTACAATTTCATCAACATTAATAAAAAAGTTTGGTTCGTGGACCATCGCAGGTTTGTTAGAATGCCGATGTCAGCGTCACGAGTAGATAATTTAGATCGTAAGTTCTAATCCAAGCATTAGTAAAACAACGAGAAAACGAAGAAGAGTAGTCTAGTAAGTTGAAAACAGATTTTCGTTTGGGGCTGGTCGACTTTTGGTCACTTTTACTTGGGGGCTAATCGACTTAGTGGGGGCTAATCGACCTACAACCCCTCCGCCCCGCCACATATGTACACCTGATATTACACTCACATATTACACTGAGATCCGGAGTTTAATCCGGATAAATCCCAAATTTTAATCGATTGATCCTGGGTATATTTGCGACCTTTCCACCAAATTTGGTGCAAATCCGTTGATTAGTTTTTGCGTAAAACGATTAACAGAGAGACAAACAAACAAAAAGACAGGCGTGAAAACATAACCTCCTTGGCGGGTTGTTTGGGATTTATCCGGATTAAACTCCGGATCTCAGATCCAGATGAGTGTAATATCAGATGTACATATGTGGCGGGGCGGAGGTATGCGCTCTACCAAGTGCCCTTCTAGTTTCCTATTTGTGATGGCCCTTTTTCTTCTAACCAGCTTTCAAGAATTTTCTGTCTGACAGAACTTGAGATTGCTTTCCCTTGCAATGTGAACGGATTCATTTCTGGCCAACTCAACTACACCGAATAGCGCGAACTTCTCTATCAACGAACTTCGCAACTTCCCAACGAAGTTTGGCTTGAAATTGGCAACTTCGTTTCGAAGTTCGCGATTTGATTGACAAGCACGTCATGAAATTTCCAAGTTCTTAGCGAACTTCGGGAATTCAACACGAACTCCGGAACCTAGTTTGTTAAAAGTTTTGTGAAACGCACTGTAATACAATACAGCGTGTTTCTAATAGATTTCATTGTCAAATTAACAGAGAAATATCTTGACTACCTATGCGGATTTTAAATTCAATAAAATTTTTAAAACATCAAATTGTCGACATTCGCATTCACGGTTTTTATTGTCCGACGATAAAAATCGTGACAGGTATTCAAAAGCTGGGGCAGCTCTAGTGAACACTATTTATAGTTTATTAAAAGCTGCAATTGATGGTTTGTCAACTAGCGCAGAACAAAAGGGAAACTTTGAATACCCACGGGAGATAGCCTTCTAATTCCTTCACAAAGATTTGAATTATTTGTATTAAGTTGATTACGTATCACACAACGGCAAATTAAAGATGCGTCATATCTTTGGCATTCTTGGAACATGTAATCAACCAGATTTGATCTTCTCCGAGGGTCTGGATGGGGGGGGGGGGTACAAATGTCAGTTGTCAGTTAAAATTTTGGCCATTTGTCAGTTGTCAGTTAAATTTTAGGCCATTTGTCAGTTGTCAGTTAACTGACTGTTAATAATTAACCGTGTAACTAAATCATTTATTTCTGTCCCAAAAGCTAGCTAAATTGGCACATGTGACGTAACGTATACCGTTAATTCAAGATTATTACTTTCTCTCTTAGTGCCTTGCCCCCGGGTGGGGGATAGGGCCGTGCGCTACGTTCCTTTCTAACCACTTAGGTGATCATAATTTACTTTCAAAACAGTGGAAAAAGATCGTAACATAGGCAGACAAATACGGGTAAAGATCCTAATTACGATTTATTTCATTGGGTTCGGTTTAGCAATTCCTCGTTGGCGATTGGCTTGGCGAATGAAATAACCGGAAAGTAATTAGACTCGGGCTAACAGGCGTCTGTGGGGAACAGACCAACAAGCAAAATACACTTAAGCTTTTTATTTCTTGTCTAAATTTCAATCAGGTCATGAATCAAAGTTGACTACTGTAAACGTACCTTACAAATCTAGGCGGAAATGGGCGCGTATTGGCCGTCCAGATCTTGAAACTGCAATCGGCGCAAAATCCTCGCCCTCCGTATCAGAAAAGTCATCTCCTGAGTCGGTTTCATACTCATCTTGCGGAGGCTGCGCTTTAGCAACTGCCACTGCAACTTGACAGTCATCCACAAATGTAACTTCTGTCACATCCCCACCTTCAGATGCAGCTTGAACGAATTCTCCTTCTTCTTCTCTAGTGAACGCTACCCGACCTTCAGTGTTAGGATCATTTCCTAGTCCAGCCATCTTACTTACTTACTTACTGCCCATCATGCCTGTGTGGCACATAGGGCAGCAACAAAGTTCCTCCAACCTTGCCTATCTCTAGCCAGTTTTTTAATGGTGCTCCAGCTGTAATTGAACTCCCTTAACTCCGCTTCTGCCGTTCTGCGCCACGTTGTTTTTGGGCGCCCTCTTTTGCGTTTGCCTTCAGGTGTCCAGCGCATTGCAGTCTTAGCTATGTTGTTGTTGTCCATTCGAAGCACATGTCCAATCCATCTCCATCTTCTCCTGGTGACAATCATGGGAATATCCTCCTGCTTGGTTTGCTTCAGGTGCTGGTCGTTGAAGATTTTCTGTGGCCAGAAAATTCTCAGAATCTTCCTGAGGCTAGTTGTGTGGAAGGACGCTAGTTTTGACAGGTCATGTTCAGTCATTCGCCAGCATTCGCAGCCGTAAAGAAGGGTTGACAACACACAGCTCTGGTAGACCCTAAGCTTTGTCTTTGTGCTATAACTTGCCGATCTCCACACTGGTCGTAAGCTCATAAAGGCGCCCCTTGCTTTGTTTAGCCTGTTTTGTATGTCCAGTCCAGCCATCAAGTCCTCTTTATTGAAATTGTGTTGCTGCGTGTAGACTGCTGGTGGCAAAGCACCTGCTTTGTCTTTGGTAGTTTCTCCCCGCACTGTCCTTTGCCACCAATTCCTTCATAGCTGTTTCAATCTCAGGACTGATCACTTTCGACGGCAAAGGCTGCATAAAATTGACATTGGCAAACTCCATGCCGGTCTGCGGGACGGGATAGTACGACTTGTCGTGCGTAAAATACTTGGCTCCCCATTTTGTTACTCTCTTTAAAGACTCCTTTGTAAAACGCACATTTGTTTGACAAAAAGAGTCAAACAGTGTTATTTACAACGAGTAGGATAAAAGATTCTCATGTGGGTTCTTTAGGACAGTCAGGTCAGTCAGTTGTCAGTTGTCAGTAAAACCCACTAAAAATGTCAGTTGTCAGTTAAATTTTAGGCGATTTGTCAGTTGTCAGTTAAAATTTTGGCCATTTGTCAGTTGTCAGTAAACCCCATCCAGACCCTCTTCTCCTGTTGGAGAAGAATACAGAGATGATCCTCGGCCCAGGCCTCCAAGGCTTGGAAAAGGTTCTGCATCCAATAATTAACACGTGACAAATATCCCATTGTTTATGCTCAGCAGCTGTAACAAGCGCAGTTTTACCAAAAATGGTTTGTAATATAGCATCACCGTGATAGTTCAGAATCAACGACACGCATTCCAAATCTCTGGCCACGTGTAAATGCTTTGCCCATTACTGTCTTGTATATTCACACAGTATCTCAGTAGCCGACACACGCGCATGCTTGCTGCGCCCGTACTGAGTATACATCAGCGGTGTTGCACGCCACGTGCTTGGTAAATTGAGTGGAGCTCCATGGTCGCGTAGGGTTTCTAAGACCTCGACACGGTTCTGTCCTCATATACCGGTACACAAGAGCCAATACAAAAGACCGAACAATACATTACACTAAACAATGACTCCTACACAAAGAAAACACAATGGTTATTCCCTCGTGTACCGGTAGACGAGGATAGAACCCTCGAGGCGACCATCAAGTGTTGCCATGGTGACAGGTTATTTTTCCCATACAATCTTGAACTGACATGTCAGCCCAAGACTCCGGGAGGATGCGAGCGCATCTTGAAGAGCGGGCGAAATAGAGAGCTGTCATGCAGGGAATACGGCACGAATTTGCGATAAACATAACGGCCTGAAGACCGGCACAAAATCTTATGTCAGAAAATACTGAAATTACAAAGAGAAGTCCGACATAAATACCACAGCAGGAATCTGGCTCTGAGTATGATATGTATCCTGCGGATTCTAAAGTGTTTCTCGTTTTTCGAGCACTTTTCACGTCTCAAAAGAAAAAAAAACGTGCCATTAATTTACCAACACGTTTGCAAAACTCCCTCCCCCCTCCCCCTTGTATCCCTGTTCCCTCCCTCCTCACTAACTTTGTTCCCCTACCCCCAACTAACCCTGCCCGCCTCCCCCTCCCCCTGTAATCTTGTCTCCTCCCTCCTCACTAACTTTGTTCCCCTACTCCCCAACTTACTCTGCCCGCACTAACCCTATACCCCTCTCCCCTCCCTCACCAAAGACGCATTCACACCCGACACATGCCAAGCGAAACGTCTCCAAAAAGAAGATGAGTGAATTTAATGCGGCAGTCTTCGCTTACGTTTAGTCATACAAATACATATTTTGTCAACTTATTTTGCCATTATATCCACTATTCAAGCTCTAAAATATTCTACATATCTAATATGGGTTATATGTCTGGTTCTTTGAACTCACTATAAAGATAACATTTAAAATTGATATCTCATATTCACAGAATAAAACGAGGCAACTATGAAAGACAACAAGCTTAAAAGTTCCTAAACTTACACTTGTAACAAGTTAAATGTCTGTATATCAAATATCTACATATCCTCCTTTGTCTTGAAACCCTGACAGTAAACATTTAAAATTGATATCTCTTATTCACAGAATAAAATGAGGTAACTATGAAAGACAACAAGCTTAAAAGTTCCTAAACTTACACTTGTAACAAGTTAAATGTCTGTATATCAAATATCTACATATCCTCCTTTGTCTTGAAACCCTGATAGTAAACATTCAAAATTGATATCTCATATTCACAGAATAAAATGAGCAACTATGAAAGACAACAAGCTTAAAAGTTCCTAAACTTACACTTGTAACAAGTTAAATGTCTGTATATCAAATATCTACATATCCTCCTTTGTCTTGAGACCCTGACAGTAAACATTTAAAATTGATATCTCTTATTCACAGAATAAAATGAGGTAACTATGAAAGACAACAAGCTTAAAAGTTCCTACACTTACACTTGTACAAGTTAAATGTGTGTCTATCAAATATTTACAAATCCTGCTTTGTCTTGAGGCCCTGATAGTAAACGGCGTGCGACTCTCAAGAATGTTAGGAGATGTCGTGACCAATTCAATGTAAGGACTATTCTACTGACACGCGATTAAACAGTCGTTGATGTAGGACACGTGACTCTATTCCCTTGACATCACACCAGAATAATCGTTGAAAGCCGTAAACTGAAATTCGACTAACATTAGGTATAAGCTATATCTAAAGTAGTTATTGTTTCGTGCGAAAGTCTTAACGTGATAATTAAGGTAAGCTAATACACTGAGCAATTTGAAACTAGCTTATTAACGCGGGATAAAACTCTAATTAAGAGGAGGTGACCTAGCCAAAGGCGCCCCATGACTATAAACCTAGCCTAACCAGGTGTGTAGCGTGAGATTTTGAAGGTGTACGCACGGGAATAAAAGTGTGACGTTTGTTGCTGTTCGTTTCTGGACTAATGAAACGATAAAGGAAATACTAGCAGAGACACCATTATAATGCGAAATTTTATCTGCCATCCCGGTTTAATGATAAAATGCTTTCTGGGAATAGGAAAAAATATATTTTTTTCCAGCTATCAGCTGTACGCATGGGCGTATGTGCGTATGTGGACGCTACGCCAGAGCACAACGTGACAGCAGGGCTATAATGAAAGCTGCAAAGAAAGGCAACTATTTTAAAACACCGTGACCAAACAGGCTGTCACCAACGAAAACGAAAACTCATCATAGTATACGCCTTAATCAAAGCTACGAAAAGGTTTTCCTACTTACATATCAGTCCTGCGCTTCCCTCTAGGAGTTAGTAATTGCTTTTCTTAACTGGCGAAGTTGATGTGTTCGAAAGAAGAGCGCGTGAAAAACTGACAGAAAGCTAATTGATTATGCGCCTTTGAGTCAAGAACTAGATAAATAACTAATTGATCATTTTATCAAAACGGAACCACATGTCAATCTTGCAAATTACTCTTGAAACGATGGCTAACAGCTTAAAAATCAGCCACTGGTAGGGCTCCCGCCATTGGTCAAATCTTCTGACCAATCAGTGATCAGGTCACAAAGGCCTAGATATGTATAGAAGAGAGTACTGCAGATAGTGGCTCAAGTCCAGTCCTCCCACAGATACTGTTTATTTCTTGCTTTGATCTTTCAATGTCATGTTTAGACGCATGAACACTAAGTTGGATCTTCAGTGCCTGCTTCAACATTTCAAGGGCATCTCTATTGTGTCCCTGGGCTCCAAGAGCACAACCCAACCCATAATATGCTCTTGCTGTATCCGGATGTTCTTCACCTATCAACGAGAAATAATATACAGTAATTTTATCACCAATCCACCTTGTGCACTTAAGATTTCTTCTAAGAGATGTTTTTGTTTTTGGCATATAAAATGAATGGTTTACTGACCAATCCTGTTTGGTCGAGATGCTTGGATACTGGCTTTGCTCTTTTAGGTGTCAAGGATTTCAACTGTCTATTGGTTCATGAAAGTGCAAAATCCAATACTGGAACCCTTAGTGTATACCAAACCTAGTTCAGCTGAATTTTGCTACCCTATAACTAGACTAAACTCCAAAATCCCTCCCTATCACAGAGTTGGTATTTTCTGGAAACTACCAAGGTAATCAGCACGGTCCCGCAAAAACGAATGCAATTTCCAGTTTCCCTAGCCTAGAATAAAATCTTGAACCAAGTGATCATGTTCCTAGAGAATGATACCCTATTTTTGATACAAACTCTAGTTTCTATGCTCAATTCCAGGCGGTACTGCTTAAGAACCTTACCCCTCACAACAGCACATTCCAAGATAGCCCATATATTCCAGTAAACCGCCCTACCTCCCCTCCCCCAACTTCAGTGATGGTTCTCTCTAACAAACAAGAAGCCCTCAAACAGATGCAAAATAAAAAACTATTGTGTCCACTGTGCCACTGTGCTGCAAAGTTCTACTTTTAAGAACTTGTTTAGTTCAATTCAAAGTCAATTCCTCATTCACTTATCTTGTCTATTGCCTTATATAATATTTTACATCTGTAATTACATTGAGCCTTGTATATTCTGTGTCTTGACTCCTAGTAAGTCTAGACATGCATGTAGCAGTCATTTTTTGTCTTATTTGTATTAAGCTCTGTTGTTTAAAACCAGGATCATTGTTTGCAGTATTCATCATTGTGGAGTTTGATTATTGTGATATTCCAATGAGCCGCATGATGGCCCCAACCAATAATTAATAATAATGAGTGAAAACATTTACGTTTACAACAACTTTATAGTCAATAATGCATTTTTTCTGTACAAATGCTGCCTGTTATGGTCAAATAACTATGGTACGTAACAACTATTACAAGTCAATCCACACGTACCAAGAATGATTTGGCGCATTGCCAGACACTTTTTCTTAAATACAACAGCCCTCCGACAGTTGCCAAGCTTCTGATAAGCATTACCAATGTGACCAAGCAGAGAAGCTGTAAATGGGTGGTTACCCAGCAGCTCTTGATACCTCACAAGTGACATGTTGATCCAGACATTCACAGCAGCTCTGTACTGTCCCAGTGAAAAAAGAGCCACTTAAAAAGGAAAGAGCAAATGGAAATACCATTAATCCAAGTCATTAATGTTAAATGTAAGGATATTGTTACATTCCTAGACTTTCATTCAACTAAACAGGGAATGCCACTGGTTGATTCACCATCTGACCATCATGTATCTGAAGTGGGGTATAATTCAGCAATTGCACCCATTCAGGATACATCAGCACATGATCAAAGCATGGTGGAAGATAACATGATAGAAGGCAACAATTCGTGAATAACCACATTGACACAAACACAGAGCCTCAAGCAAAAGAGCAATGACTTTCAACCCTATTGAACTTTAAACTCCTTTAAACTCTTTTTCAAGCATTTTTGAGAATTAAATTTGTGTTCTTATTATAACCAAAATTGTTTCGATTTTCTCTTTATTCTTTGTCACTGTTAAAGTGAAAGTCCAGGAATTTTTCAAAACACTTCACGTCAGCTCCCTTGGGAAACCAGTTAGTTTTGTTTCCTCTGCTCCTAATGTCAGGACTCTCATGTGAATAGTGCCAGGGGTTCTGGGCAATCCCTGTGCATGTGAATTTTTGTAAAAAAAAAATGGTGGGCCTCAATTCTAGCTTTTCAGTTGTTTTCACGAGACCTCACAGAGGTTGCTTCATTGGTATGTACTAAAATAATTATTCCCTTCAATCTCTGTGAATAGTGGCTTTAGAAATATCACAGCTTGGTATTATGCACAAGAAAAAGCAACAAAACCAAAACCAACAGGAACTAAAACAAGCCAGGAGAGATATAACGTTGCTAAAGACTTACTTCCAAGATCACAGAAGCCCCCGGCAAGTAACATTCGCTCATTCTTCCCTGATTTGTCATTACCATTACGCACTCTTTTTTTACGAACTGCAATGGCTTGTGCTATAAGAGAGAACCCTCTCTTGATGTCTCCTGAAGCAACATGACAGAGACCCAGCTTGCTCATACAATGTCCATAAACTTCTGTGTCTGAGATTTTAAGCTTCTCATGCAGCTCAAATGCCTCATGAAGGATATTCTTTGCTATGGTGGTACATGGGAAGCCATCATAGCATAGCTGTCTAAAACCAATGGAAACCAGACATTCAGAATAACATGCCTTGTCACTTAAAGCATTTGCCACCTTTCTGAAGTGAGAATATAGATTCATAAACTCATCCATGCTTAAAACCTTTGCAAAGAAGTTCACAGCTTCTGTTGAAATGCAAAGGCCAAAATATTGTAACATTATATCATCCATTGAAGCCAGGAGAGCATGACAAATATTTGTCTTATTCTCATTGTATCTAGTAATTACTGTTTTGCAATCTGTGCCCACAAAATCTTCACTGAGTCGTCTCAGCAGCATTAGGTAATGTTGAGAAAAAAGCCTTATGGCGGTGCTGAAGCTTGACTTTGGCCCATTCCTGCACAACTTGCAAAAAGACTGAACTAAAGGATGAATACTGTAGACGTTGCTGTTATGATCTTTCTGAAGAAGAGAATATTGTACAAGTTCACCTAACAACAGCTGAACATCCAAAAGATCCTTTCCTGGGAACAGAATTAAAGCCTCATTGTCGACAAAAGATGTTGGAAATGCAGCAAGTGATTCCAAGACATTTCTCAAGGCAGATGGCAGTTGACTGAAAAACACCTTTAATGGACAGTGCAGCTTCTGAATAATCAATGGGTCACTCACTCCAAAAAAACCATGTGGACAATTTTGCAGTCTTCTGTGAAGCTCCAGTGCATCAACTGTTCCTCTATTCAAGAATGCTGATGCTATGCGAAGTAGAATAGGAACGCCACCGCAATCCGCTACAAAGAGACTTATACACTGCTCTGAAATACCGTTAACCTGATTCCTGAGAAATGCTGCTGAGTAAATGTCATTCAAAGGTTTTAATGGAAAATGTTTGGTCAGAAAACGAGACAAATCTAACTTTGAAATTCGTTCTCTACTTGTAGTAAGAGTGACTACATAATGGGCATGTAACCCAATGTCCTCCAAAAAATCCTCAAATCTTGGACCATCCACTGCTTGCAAATCTTCAGTGTTGTCTAAAATCAAAACTGTTTCTCTTTCCAAAGAAGTTAAGTATCCAATGATTTGTTTGACTGGCTCATCGCCAACAGGGAGGCTAACAGCCCCAAGCATGACATTTGCTACAGCAGTGAGATTTGACTTCTCCCGAAGAGAAAAATATAACACATCCCCTTTAAGATCTGCTATGACCATGTGACCAACAGCTATAACAACCTCAGTTTTTCCAAATCCTGGAGGTGAAACCACAGTTACAAGTTGGTGGCGTTTATCACCAGTTAAAAGAGTTTTAATTTCATCACAAAGAGGCATTCTACCAACAAAGTAGACTGCTGGATCCGGAAGACCAATGGATCTTGGTTTGGAGTCAAAGACGTCTTTATCTCCATAACCTGTTACAAGTAGAGATAGAATACCAGATGTGTTAGATGTCTCCAAAGCGAGTTACACCTACCGGTAACCTAATGTTAGAAGGAATAATACCATGTTTGCTCTAATTTAATTATAGCTCAAAAATTATGAATTTCCACATAACACATAACAGGATTTTTCTAAAAATTTAAAAAGCTGCTGAACCACCCACTAGGCAAAATGGTTGATTTAAGAAAGGTTAGAAAACCACAAAGTCCTCAGCCAAAAATCAACATGAAACATTTCAAGGAGCCACTTGCAAATATTAAAAAATTGCACCTATCGAGGAAGGCAAAAACATCCCCTTACAGTCAGGAAGACACACCCAAAAAAAATTCATAAAACTTTTTGAATAGGAGCAGGAAACGGGGCAAGAACTGAACAAAGCGTTTCAAAGGTCTTAAGCTTTTGCTGCACAATTTTCTCATGGACCTTTGTCACCTTGGTTCTCATGAGCAAATTTCTTAATGACAGTGTTTCCACAGCTTGCGCTTGAAGGAAGTCATGCTTGATTACATCAGAAGCAACATCACCAGTGGTGACAGCAACTAAGTCAGTTGTAAGCCAAAACACCTTATACCTCTGGAACTGTACAACCAGTTTACAAACATCTGCCTCATCCCGCTGCATTCTTGCCAACCCGCTATCTTTGTGATCATTCTCCTGTTTACAAACAACATCATACATCACCTTGGTATCTTCTGTCAGCTGAGCTCTCTCACTGTATGTTAGGCACCAGCCATCTCTTGCTATGTCTGTTCATGTTATCCTCACGAGTCCTCTAGTCATTCTTATGTGTCACATGACCAACATAAGCAGAAATCTCAATTTAGCATGTGTTTCTCTGTGAATCAGACATTTTCAGTAATTTTCCTGTGTTTTTGCTGATGTTTTGCACTGTTTTATCACAACCTTGGTCCAGCCTCGTTTTTCCTTTTCATTGCCCTACCAGTCCAAATCAACAAGAGAAACTGCAAAATTCTAAGAAAGGATCTCCAAATGAACATTTTGAGCCCTGTTTCCTGCTTCTACTCAAGCATCTTTCAGAAAATTGCCACTTGACTATCATATCTGCAAAATTCTCTTAAGACTTGCTGCATTATTTGCATAACCACAAGAGAGCTGAATCCAACAAGAATTTTTGTGCTAGTGTTCATTTTAATGCTAAGGCTCACCGGTTTCAATTTTGCTTACTCACTCCAGCCTAGATAGTCCCTAATGTTTAGTCAAATCATAAGCCATGGTGTATTCGCCGTGATTTTAGATCAATAACCAGTTTATTAAATCCCCTACACTTTAAGTGCACCACGCTAACTTACTCCTGAGGACTTCATGGAATAAATTACACCTATTGACTCTTACTCC
This sequence comes from Ricordea florida, assembly GCA_949710005.1. Classification (NCBI taxonomy): domain Eukaryota; kingdom Metazoa; phylum Cnidaria; class Anthozoa; order Corallimorpharia; family Ricordeidae; genus Ricordea; species Ricordea florida. The sequence continues at coordinate 44,687,921 of OX453273.1, forward strand.
ATATTTCCATGCACATAACCCTACATTACATTTTCTCGCTTAACACATTTATCAGCACGCTATAAACTACACATTGTACGATTTCTGATATTTCTATCACGAACACAACCTTATGATCAAGCGATTTGCTTCCTAGCTTTCTCGGTAAGTACGAAAGATCTACCTCGTCCACTAGGGACTAGGGATTTCCCCCACATTTATGCAGGGGCATAACTTATGTAACTCGAGCGATGCTCAAGATTTCTTTGAGTTTTATGTGCCAACAGTGTGCCCCAAAAAGTCCGCAAACAGCAATTTCAAACTTGTTGCTTATTCCAGAATGTCTTCCTTTCACTTTGGCGAAGGGCTAACGCTCGAACCGTCAGGGTAGTTAAGTTCACGCTAAAAATGCGTTCTTGTCGATCTTACGACTACGGTACAAGTTACCTTTACACCAATTCATTTAAGAATCTCATTATTTTGTAATTCAAATTCCCAACGACGCAATACCAGTTTCTTTAGACACTATTAAACCCACTGAATCCTTGAAAAAAAAGAACAACAGTATGCAACAATAAGGTCAATGATGAAAGATCAAACTACGCATTCTTACCTGTTAGTGAAGATTCAATTCGTTTTCTCAACCAAGAACAGTTGCAGGCATCGATTGCTTTACAGAACTGCACAAAAGCACAGGGACCTTTCCTGGGTAGCAAGTCCAAGAGGAAATACGCCATTTTGGTGGGGGTCGTCTGAGCTTTGATTTCTTCCATGTCCTGCGTGTCTAGGATTTCCATGGAGTGGAGGTATTGTGCTACCCTCTCTGCGTTCAGATCTTTCGCTATGGCCTCTCGCAGACGTCTCAAAATTTCTCGATGCCTATCCTCCATGGCAAATCGCTTTCAGAGATCCTCAACTGCAACTAAAAGCAGCCAGCTCAAAGCTCATATTTGAGTAGCTACACTTCCAGGAAAACGCGGAAATAACAGACGGACGCTTCATATAAGGGACGGACCATTAGAAAAGTGATCGGGGGAGGGTGGGGAATTTTCAGCTTACACGAATTTTTTTTTTCGCTGACTGCTTGTGCAGGAATTTTCTTTCAGGTGAAACCCTCTGCACGAATTTTTTTTACTACGTGTGAAAAAGTCACAATTGGACCTTCCTTCTGCATGAATTTTCTTTTTTACCTTCTTCTTTGCATGAATTTTTTTTTTGGCATTTTTCCTTGCATGAATTTTATTTTGTTTTTCCCCACCCGCCCCCCCATAGCTTTTCTAATGGTCCGTCCCTAAATGGCACGCTTGCGCACTGCAGTTTAAAAGCGGAAACACACCGGATAAGTAATGTAAAGCAAAGTGTTTCCCGGGAAATTCCCATTCTGAACAGAGCGATTTCAACTTGTCTTTACATTTCCGGGGCAAATCCCGATTTTTTGACTTCCTGAAAGAAAGAAGCTGAAATGGAATATGCCCTAAGTAGTTGTACTGCTCTGACGAAATAAGTCTCTCTTATTGGAGCCACTTCTTTCTGCTTTTATCTCGTTCAGTGTGGGTTTAGTATTTCCAGTTGTTGCTGCACAAAACTACAGCAAAAAAATCTACTGTAACTTTGACACCTCAGCTTTAGGTTTGAGTGAGACGTCTGTTCCACCGTTCAAAGTTGAAATTTTACAACACATGATACTAAAAACCACGGATGGAGTCTCTTTTGTTGGAGGCTTATTCTATTTTGCGAAACGAAACGAAACGAAACGAAATATATAGGAAAGGGAGAAAAATGCTTGTTAACCTAAACACAGTTTAAGACAACATTGACAATGTGTTTGGAAGTACTAGTTAACGAAAAATGACGGATTTTTACCTTTTTCGCAAAGTAGTAATTTCAATACAATTACTATTCGCGAAATGGCGTTTTTTCACCTATATTTAGCAAATGTGTCCTTTTCGTCTGAAATAAATTGTGTCCGTACCAATAAAATGATTAATATTTCGGAGAGCCGGGTGATTTCTCATTTTATTAGCCGTACTAGAACTCATTTCGCAAAGTAGTCAGTTTTGCCAGATTTACTATTTTGCGACTATGGCGTTTTTTTACCTTTTTTTTCCCCGATATTTAGCAAATATGTCCTTCTCGTCCGAAAAAAATTGTATCCACCAATAAAATGATTAATATTTCAAAGAGTCTGGGTACCTCTCATTTTATTGGCCGTAGTAGAACTCTTTTCGCAAAGTAGTAATTTCAATACAATTACTATTTTGCGAAATGGCGTTTTTTCCGTTTTTCCCCGATATTTAGCAAATATGTCCTTCTCGTCCGAAAAAAATTGTATCCACCAATAAAATGATTAATATTTCAAAGAGTCTGGGCACCTCTCATTTTACTGGCCGTACTAGAACTCATTTCGCAAAATAGTGATTGTATTGAAATTACTACTTTGCGAAAAAGGTAAAAATCCGTCATTTTTCGTTAACTATTACTTCGAAACACATTGTCAATGTTGTCTTAAGCTGTGTTTAGGTTAAAAAGCATTTTTTTCTCCCTTTCCCATATATTTCGTTTCGTTTCGCAAAATAGAATAAGCCTTTGTTGGACGTGGAATCGAATTTTCAAAGTGGTCTTATCTTCCTTATGAGCTCATTCTATGTCACCCTGGGACATAGCGTTCTGAGTAGATTTGCGTGACAATCGCCGGATAGACCAGCTGTCAAAGACGTTGCTTTTACTCAGCATAAATAATCAGCAAAGCCGTCTTTTTCTGGCATAAGTTGCGACGGTACCGTTGCTACAAAGTGGAAAGCATACCCTTGATGTAAAGCTTTTACGAACTTGGGGCAATGTTTATTTTATGTTGTTGTATTTGGCTTCGTGTACCGGTATGTGAGGTAAACATGAAAAGAAATACATTCCAGGAAGCTAATTAGTTAATGTGAACTAAGTATTATTGTCACAGCCAATCACGTGTAGGGTGCCAATTTCCCCATGGTGACTGTTTTAGTTTACGTCTGACTGTTAAGTTACTTTGCGAAGTTTTTATACATGTGATCGAACTTTCATTTACTGCTTAAGAAAAGGAAATCGCAGCGACAACGAGACTTTCTCCGACTGAGTAGCTTTCTCATCAAGTTTAGGACAAATTTAGTTTGATTTCAGCATGCCGCAATGGGTCCAACTACCACCGAATCTTGTTCCAGAGAAACACACGATGGGAAAATCCATATATACAACGGATTACTCTAGCATGAGACCAGGTTTCCAGCTGCATCTTCAGAAAGCTCGAGGATCCAACGGCAGCAAACACCGCGCTCAGCCGCCAAAGGTTAGCCAAAGATTTCAGTTCAAAGATGTAAACACATGTATGAAACGTGCCTCTAGTTGTAATTACAATTCTATAATTGCTTTGGAACGCATAGCCGGACGCATAGAGGTTAAACAGTCTCGCTCTTACCAATGGACCCAACTGTTTTAACGGAAGCGATGAACATCTTCAAGACATTTATTTTTAATTCGATATTTATTGTTACCAGAATCCGAGCAGAAAGGCGATGCGTGCCTACCAAACCGGTGACTACCTAGATTTAAAACGGGACTTTGAGAGAGCTCTGTCGACCGTGGAAGCCGGTAAAAGAAAGGATGTCCGTTTGAACGTGGATATAACAACTCCTGACATCTCTAGATCTGGAGGTACTGTTAAGCGTCTCTTTTCTATGTATTTATACATGATAATATTGCGGCGGACAGAATTTGTCCTTGCATAATAAAAGTAATAAATTCATAGTCACGTCAGCATAACGTACGTAGCTTCGAGAAGTCAAGAGGAACTCTCCTGACTTAATATGGAACGAAAAATTTGTAAAACCTCAAGCAATGCCCTTAAGATTTAAGCCCTACCGGTTCAAGAAGCTTTCAAAGCAAAATTCATAAGGATTTAGATTGTGCGATTTCTCGTAAACAAAAGTGGCATTACAAAACTTTTCACATCGGTGTACGTAAATCACGCGCCAACACTGAGAAAGACACGGCAAAGAGTTCTAAAGAAGCTATAATTCTCTGTGTAACTTTCCAAATTTAAAGTCAACCAGGGTTAATTTGGGTTTGCAATTTAATTGTTGTTTAAAATTTATATTTCAATAGAGGACAAGAAAACTTGACCTTTTGTGGTTGGGTCAGTTTCTTCTTGTTCCCTTAGGAACCGAGGGATTTTAAGAAACTTTAGAATGACAATGGTCTTTATGTGCATTTTGCCGGTGCTTCAGTTGCGCAAACGAAAAAATGTAAATATGTCAACTGTTCATCGAAACGAGATAAATGCGAGTAAAGAATTATAAATTAATGTGAAACGAGTACTTTATGCAAATCTGAACAAACCAGAGGCATTCTCCCCAATATTTTGAGTACGGATTTCCTGTTTCCTTCAGTTTTCTTTATCGAGCTCGATAGTCCAGGCGGTATTTTTTTACCAGTTTTTGCCAATGATGATTTTTTTTGTCATAGCTATGCTGTTTGAACTTTTTAAATTAATTCTGGACAAAATCACGAAATAGAACCGTATGACGATAGGCGACCCATTGAAAGCATTCCTTGTTTCAAAAAAGAATGCATGGTTGATTCGAGGGTCGATACCTTTTTTCTTTGCCGCACACCACTCTTTAATATTCTTTTTAATTCCACTGCAGGTGGTTCCTTATCTGTGTTTGTTCTAATTTCGGTGCCAATTTTTTTTTTTATATATACAGAAGAGAGGTTAGAAATATTGACATATTTTAAACAGATGAAATGTTGATCGTGAAGATTATTAGGGTAGCCAACGGGACAATAAATGAATATTGGATTTCACATTTTAATTCATTCTAACGGGGCTTGGTATAAGGCTTATTTGATAAATTTGACAATTTGTCTAATCCGGGCAAATAAGAGATCGTAGGATCCAGCTGCCAACTCTATAAACTTAATCAAGGAGAATAGTACACATGAGCGCCTAACGAAATTAAACTGTTGTTTCTCACAGCGACTCAGTCAGATAAGGACCTCGTACGAACATTTATTGAACCAACTCTGGAGTTGGTCGAGGAAGCCTGGCGCGGAGAAGCAACGACGACAAAACGAAACAGAGGTAAGAAGACTTCAGCCGTGAAGGTGTTATTGCGCATGCACAACAAATGACGCTGCCAATCACTCGCTTGCGCTTTTTCCCCGTGTCTTTCCTTTGGTGAGAATGTAACTGATAGAATGAATAATAAATTCCTGGAGGAAAAAATAAAAATAAAAGACAAATGGAGGTCAGACTTCCCGATTAAACTGTGTGGAGAATCACTTTCCTCTATGTTTTCATCTATTTTAGATCGACTCTACGGACTTGCAGGACGAAAAATCGAGTTGCAATCCAGACCTGAACGGAAAGAGGTTAGTCTGCCACAACACAGCTGTTAGCCCATGGGTTTTGATTGGTTGTGTGAAGTTATGGTATTCCTTAGTCTTTCTCTTTCATCGTTGACCAGCAGGTGATTAGGAACAACAGTAAACCTCTGGTTAAGCGAGCTCCTGCTTGAGGCTCTCAATGGCCGGGTGGCAGCCTTTGCGGTTAAAGCCTGGTTTTCACTACGACGCAAGCATAAGCGAATAAAAACAAAGAAAAACGTGTCCTGTTGGGTTTTAGACGACAAAAGGACGGTGTTTCTCTTTGTTTGTTCCTTTGTCTTTGCTTATGCTTGGTCTTATGTCGATGTCTTATGTCATACGCTTGACTTCATTCCTTTGTGTTCTCCTTTGTTTTCCGCTGATCCTTATGCTTGCGTCGCAGTGAAAACCAGGCTTAACGGTTAATATTTTGGCTTTTTATGGTTAGCGGTTAATTTATTTGCCTTACGGTTAACAGAAAACTTAAAAATTAATTTAAATTCTTTTAAAAAGTTGATTATTATACACTTAATGTATGGTCCCGAGGAAAACAAAACTAACTAGTTTCCCGAGGGACCATATATTGAGTGATTGTTATATATTTAGACTTTCCCTTAGCAAAAACAAACAAACAAAGACGGTTCAACTTGCGCGCGGGTAACAACTGCGCAATTGTATCCCGGTCGGGATACTTTTGAATTTGATCAGGAGCACGTGACCAAAAATCAACCAATCACAGTGCTCGTTTTGTTGAGTAAAAGTCTAAGTATATAACAATATTAGTTGTTTTACGGTTAACATTCTTACGGCTAACGGTTAAAATATTCCAATTTCTACTCTAAACGGTTAATTAAAGTTTTGGCTCGTTTTACAGCCACCGGTTAACCTCATTGATAGCCTCCTGCTGGGGTTGTCCCTTCTGCGAACAAAAGTCAAAATGTAATAAGGGTAAGTTGAAGCCACACATATGCGCACTGAGGCTACAGTGGTAGAAGGGATTAAACCCTGTTGCTACCAAAAAAAAGATGAAAAAATTGAGCTCGAAAGCCAGCAGCCATGGACAGCTGTTTCGGCCTTGGTAGGCCTCATCAGCATGGCACAGCTAGCAGATGAGCTCTGGGTTCCCACATTATGAATGGAAATTCCCACAACCCTACCATTATTCATCACCTTGACATTCATAATGTGGGAACCCAGAGCTCATCTGCTGGCTGTGCCATGCTGATGAGGCCTAACAAGGCCGAAACAGCTGTCCATGGCTGCTGGCTTTTGAGCTGAATTTTTTCATCTTTTTTTTTGGTAGCAACAGGGTTTAATCCCCTCTACCACTGTCGCCTCAGTGCGCATATGTGTGGCTTCAACTTACCCTTATTACATATTGACGTTGTCATTTCAAGCCACATCCCACAACCCTACCATTATTCATCACCTTGTGCGAACACACTTATTCGGTGTATCCTGGCTTTCCTGTCGCTCGCCACAGAATTCGGGATTCGAGAATTTTCTTTCTCTCTTTTTATTAGGGGGGGGGGACGGCAGGGAAAAGGGGGGCGGTCCCACCAAATCAACATTTTTTTGACTGTTGATTTTGTTTGTTTTTTAACATTTTAATTTTTGTTTTTCAGCCAAAGAAGCAAGGTTCGGGATTGCCCGGCGTTAACAACTGGTTGAGGGGTTCAAATGAATATGGTGAGTCATGTTTGGTACGTTATATCTATTCACATTTTCCAGCGCAAGTAATCATACGATTTGTTGCAGTTCCGTAATACTAACACTAGAGATCAACAGTTTGTTGTTTTCTCTCAATTAACTGTGAAAATG